>JABFAI010000334.1:0-24090 GCA_013266175.1 Fusarium gaditjirri
CGGGGAAGTGTTTAAAAGAAAACACCCAAACCCCATCCAAAACAAAAAATTCCCCCCCCCCCCCCCCTTTATGAGTAGGGTCAATTCAAAGACAGCACAAGACACACAATCCCCTGAGACGAAACATTTTCACTCGGCACAATTCGAAAGCGTACGGCATTGATTGCAGTACGAATACCTGGGAACTTAATCTCCACATACTCGACTCCTCCATTACGAAGCCAGCCTCCCTCGCCGCGCTCAAATCTCACCGAGAGATCCGAACTGATCGCCTTTACATATACACGGGCTCATTCTCACGTCCTTTGAACTCATAACCTAAAAGTTCATACATTTCACCGCAAAGCAAAAATGGGCAAATCTCTCATGGACAAGATCCAGGCCAAGCTGGAGCTCTTCCGTCTCGAGCAACGCTACACCCGCCGCCGTCACCGACGTTCCACCTTCGTCTCCAACGCTGTCTACGTTGATGGAGAGTACGTCTACCAGACTCCCAACAGCACTGGCTCTTCCTCCGGTTCCTCCAACATCGATGCCCTACACGGGGATAAGGCCGGCGTTGGCTCTATGCCCGGCCCCTCAAGCGTCGTCATTGATGAGCACCACTTCCCTTCCGAGGTTCAGCACCAGCAACAGCCACCTATGGCTACTGCTGAGCGCAAGCGTCTGAACCGCTTCAGCTCCATTCCTCACTTTGGAGGCTCAAGCAACAAGCAGATGCCCAGTATTCAAGAGCGACGAAGCAGCATGATCCGATGAGTTAATTCTCGGGCAGTGAAACCAACACAAAAAAGACGAAACAATAGAATACCATGCAATGTTCCTTTTTATGATTGACGGCATTGGCGCCAAGCGATGGTTACAGCTTAGGCGCAGGCGTAGCAGGCGCATGCATAGCTACAGCGTGTAAGCGACGAACACGATGAGATGAGATGAGATGGGGTGGGATCGGCTTGGATTGGATTACATGAGATGAAATGGGATACCATCTAATGAATGAATCGGACTTGACGGATACCCCCAATTCATTCAAGGTTTTCCCTACGACGAAAACTCGCCCAGTTTTGTTGGTACACGTTACAACATCGAATCACATCACTCACTACCTCCCCTTTTATTTTGGTTGGGTTGTGTATCCAGCCATGGGGCCATGTTTAACGACTTGTCACTTTGGTTACTTTTCCGTCCCACCTGCTTTCTCTCCTCCCTTAAACTCTGAACCCTTTGGAGAGGCTTCGTTTTGGATACCTTGGGGAGATTACGGACTGCAGAGTTTTGCAAGGCTGGACGTGGCATCGGTCATCACCGACATTTTTACCTAATTTTCCTTCTCTGGCGTTGATTTATACTTTTTTGCTGTTATTGTCGCTTCTGCATCTTACTACTCAGCTTCCCACGGGAACAGCTTGGGGTTGTTGCATCATCATTTCTAGAGCTGGCGGGCAACTGTCAGGCGCTGCAATCTGTACATACCACAACAAAACGTATTGCAGGCGAGTTTTCTGGGAGGATTTGGGCTTATGGACTTTAACCTGAGGTACCAACGAATACAAACAGATATCATGTTCAGACCAAACGCTTAACCTGCTACTTACTGTCTATGACGAATGAGGATGAAACAAGTCTCGATCGATACGAGATGTGGCATCGAATTTTAATTTCCGTGGATCTGTGAGCTATGTCAGTCAGTGTCTCAGGTTTTCAGATTCCTAAAACAAGGTCTGTTTTAGCTGACCTCGCAACGCCACCATTACTGTCAGATGCACAACACGATTGCGAATAAGAAGAAATCTTTAATGATAGGTATAAATATATATCAATGCTGGTGCATTTGGTCACATGCATTCTTACACGAAACTCAAGACTTCGGCAGCCGGTTTCTAGCGTCTACATCTCTAAAATCATTGGATCGTGTATGTCTGTGTCGGCAGAGACGTTGGATAATGCAAACGCCAGTGGCTATGCACAAACCTAAAGTGACGGAAGTGGTTTCATATGGTGCGATCATCCCTAAATTACTTGGTCAGCGCATAAGATACGTTTACGGTGTAAGTGGCTGTGTTGTCTTGCTTTGTGCATGAATGTCGGAGCGCGTAACATGTTTATGGGTTGGCTCACGTTCCATAAATAAAAGAGTGGACAAGGTGTTGCAGAATTCAGAGCAATGAGCGAGGTTTGAAGCCAGAATTCCAAAGATGCAGAGTCGTAACATTGCCTAAGTTAGTACTTACCTAAGTACTTGCCTATCAACAACATTAGTATCATTTGAGTAGGCTGCCCTGTAACATCACCGCAGCTTTTGAAATTCGTTCCACTAACTGAAATGTGGCAGCTACTGGAGGACTTATCTCAAATATGACGCTGCTTACTGGTAGGTAATGCCAAGCTTCTCTTCTTCGCGGATGGTCTGTCAACATGTATCCTTCGTGGTTTGGTTATGATAGTCCCAGTTCACCGTCCGTTATCTCTACGACGAACGGCATACACGGAATATAGTATAGTGTGAGTGAGTATTACCTGGACACAAGATGTAGTGCAATTTTGAAACCGATTAATGAATAAACAAACACCGAAATGATAGCCTTTTACCACTGCCTTCCATGCAACCTTTGTTATAAATTCAACTCGCCCAAACTCCATTAACTCCCCTCGCTTTCCAATGCGCCTATCAACTTCGAACAAAACAGGGGGGTATACGGCTATGATATAAAACCAAAAGCATAGGATGCCCATCCCATCTCCGGGTGAGATACAACTTACGCCACGCTCAAACAACAAGTCCGTCATAAGCTCTCTCCACGGTTCGGCTTCCCATGCCTGGAACAGTCCTCAGCTGAGCAAGACTATCGATACGGCCACCAGCCTCGTCATCGTTTACAAGCTCAAGATAGTCAACCAAGTCACGGGCTTTCTTTGCACCGAAACCGACTAGGCTTCGAATCTGATCGAGGTCGCGTGAGTTGACAATATCGAGAAGATGCTGAGTTCGAGGCGATGCGGGAGACTCATCGTCACCCGAAAGAATGGATCTGGTGGCAAGAGCCTTGACCTTGAGCTTTCGAGACTTGGGCTTTGAGGCACGGTGGGCGAACTCTTCTTCATCAACGTCTGCCTCGGCAGTCTCATAATCGCCGTCCGCATCATCGTAGACGAGCCTTCGCTTCTTGCGCTCCGAACGAGGAGTTTCCCGGCGAGGAGAAGGAACGGGAGCGTTTCCGTTTAACCGCGATCGTAGTCTCTCAATTTTGTTGAGCAGCTTTACTTGTCCAGGAAAGTAGGGCAGAGCTCTCTCGTACATCTTGAGCGCGATCTCATCCTCGCCGCGCTCCTTGTGTTGGCGAGCAGCCAGGAGGAACCTCAACCCCTCCGACTTGGAATCATCTCGCCATTCATCGCTGTCAATCCGCCGCTCAAGAGCCTCCAATCGCCTTTGCACAGCATCACTGATTTCAGGTTGGACCGTTGGTGGTGGCTGAGATTCCTTTTCAGCTGCAACTCGAGCAGCAAGGATCTCGCTGACCTTCTTCTCAACCATGGCTTCAATTTGAGCAGCGGAAACAGTAACAGATGCTGGAGCTGTAGGTCTTGAGATCTTACTGGGTCTCATAGCGGCATCATTTTCAGACGGCCGCTTGACGGGATTGACTCGACGGGCGATATTGGAGCTCACTAGGGGACGGCTCACAGGTGCTGCTGGCTTGGACTTGTCAGTGTAGACGCTGAAGGCCTTGACGGGCTTATTGGCATCAGCAGCCTTGTCGGCGGCTTTGGCAGCAACATTACCGTTGTGCACATTGGTGAGGTTGGCAAGTGGCCGAAGAGGCTGACGCTGGACATTGGAACCTGTGAGACCCGAGTTTGCCCTAGGAACTTGCTTGTACACAATCTCATTCTCAATCTCCCTAACCTCAATCCTTTTCGCCCGAGAGCTGACGTTGAGGCTACTGAGGGTGTCGAGGTGATAACTTCGCAGCGGGGACAGATTCAAGATCATGACAGTGATTCCATTGTTCTGACCCAGTGACAGAATCCGTGTCATCTTGGACTCCCTGTAGGGTATCCTCTTGTCACCACGGCCAATAGCATCGATGCACTGGCTCAGGACAAAGAGACTCTTGTTGATGGCCGCAGATTCCACCAACCTCTCCTTTCCGTTGTCAGTTCGGCGGTTGTCCTCAGATCCGGCCAAGTCAATGGCGGAAGCTGTGCTCTCCCTGACCATCTCCGGAGTCGTTTGGATCAGCTTGACTCGTAGGATAGCATGGCTACGGCTGCTGTGGGCATTGAGCTTGGTAGCTGCCGTGACACGGTTGTTGTTGGCTTCGATATACAGCTTCTCGAAATCCTTGAGGTCTTCGCAAGCTCTTTCTGACAGACCGACAACGATAGTCTTGCCATTGGCCTCAGCTCGTAGAGGTAGACCGGTTGGCGTTCGCTTCTCGGGTGGTTCGAGGAGATCAAAGACCTTGTCGTTATAGATCTCGTAGTAGGACAGTAAAACCTGCACATCCGTCTCGCCACGAGAATCCTTCATGATCTTCTTGCCTCTCCGGAAGACGTTGCTGAGCATCCGAGGAATCACCCCACGGTCTGCCAGCTTCATACCGCCTCGCATCGTGTGTGTTTTACCGGTACCGGTGACACCATAGGCGAATATTGTGACATCGTATCCCTGGAAGAGAGACTTGACGTGCGGCGCCACTATTCGAGTCAACACACGATACGATACGAGCAGGAACGAGACGTAACGAAAACAAGACGAAATAAAACGCGTTAGCTTATGAGATCGCACCTTCAGCAGTAAACAATTCCTCTTGAGTCGTAGATCGGTCGTACACGCCATTGAACGCGAATGAGAACTCCTCAGCCTCGTTTTTGGGGTTGGGAATCTTGACGACCGTGTTTGGCTTGCCAGAATCGGCGGTATCGACTCGCACGATAATGTCACATTCGCGCTCCTTTTCGAGCAGCGGTCTTATCCTGGAGACCACTCTCACACTCATTGTGTAGGTATAAGCGTGTATTTGGTATCGAGAGGATTGTATTGGTTGCAAGCGCGAAGAAGCTCAAGGTGTCGTTGAGTCGGACTCTGTCAGCCTACCAAACTGGCCGCTACCACGTCCTGAAAGTTAGCAAATTTGCTATAGAGGAAGATAGCATGGGTAGATGTCTAGGCAGTGAAATGAGGCAGAAAGCACGGGCGTTGGCACAGCAACGGGAACCCACGTGACATTACGTGTGGAAACGGGAAAAGCCGCTAACAATACTGATTCGCTTTAGATGATAGCGGGCTGGCTTGAGCTGAATGTGAGGTGGGAGATATACAAGTTATACAGCTCTCCCAGAGCTCATATATCCAACAAAAATGCGAGGCCAATTGCCCTTAACGAGAGCGGCGCGAGGAATACGGCTGCAGGCATTACCTTCGTACACTTGCACCCAATGCAGGAGTATTCAGATCAGCGCTGCGCCGAGCACTGAAGCGCCACAGGTTGGAGCTGATGCCTTTGGAGCTCTGGAAACAAGGGATCCTGCGGGTATGATTTCTCTGTGCCGTTGGACTATGACAGAAGCGAGTCTCTGACCTTTGACCTGTTTAGATGCTCGATTCGAGGTTCTCGGCTCACCATATTCGCTCCTTTCTGTGACGTTGTCGGCATCGCAGAAGCTCTACACTCGGAAGGGTACCTTGGTTGCTGTAGCCGGCAAACCTGAAAATGTACGCAGCATCATGACAAAGATATCAGAAGATTTATTAATACGATAAACAGGCCCAGTCCACACTCTCGATCCTCAACCCGATCACACGAGCCTTTCTCGGCGTTCCCTTTCTCTACCAGCGCATCTCAGCCACGACACCCATCACAGCCTTGATATCGACGAAATCACCTACAACCACTTTTACAGTTCTCCACCTTGACGGAACGACAGATTGGATGATCTCACAGAGGAATGCACTGTTGGCTTGGACAGGACACACTCTTGCGCCCTCGGCGCGCATTCAGAGCAGCCTCACACTAGCTCACTGGGGCAACACACTCCTAACAGGACGAGGTCTCGCCGCTCTATCAGCACCAGGGCAAATATACGAGCTCGCTCTCAAGGAGGGAGAGGAGTTTGTCGCGCATCCCGGAAGCGTTGTCGCCTATTCGATCAGCCGATCTCCGCCACAGCCTTTCCGCTTCAAGAGCAACAGCCTACGACTCCAGATACCCTCGCTATCGAGATGGATTTCAGAGCCTGAGTGGATGAAGACTGTGCGTAGCTTGGAGGTATGGAAGTACATGGCAAGAGCTTTATACAGCATGCGAACCGCTACTCGACGAACCATCTGGGGTGATCGCCTCTTCCTCCAATTTCATGGTCCCACGAAGATCCTCATGTCTAGCCGAGGAGTGCGGGCTTCAGACGTTCTCACTAACAAGCAAGTGAATGAGATTGCTGATGCCCAGCCTGGTGTTCTGACAGAAGCTCTCGACTTGAAGAATAAGCCCAGTCTGACTGACGGCACCGAGACCAAGCCTGACCCTGCCAAGGCTGTTGAGCCAGAAGTGGAAGACAAGTCAGTGACGGGAATTCACGTTGCCACAGTTGAGAAGGATGGCAAGGTAAAATTCGAGGACAGCAAGGACCTCAAGGAGTTCATACGATAAGAATGTGCAGATGAGGGGCCATATGATATGAGTGAGCGATGTTACAGAGCATGAAATCAAAAAGGAGGCAGACGAGCAGGAGACTTTTACACAAAACAACGTTTTTTTTGTCATGTATGATCACTTCCCTACCTACACTATCCATTATAGAGCTGAAGCTTTTATGTATCAATATTGAGACTTTCGAAGAGCTGAAACTTGATTGGTGTGCTCGGGAATTCGGCTCATACTGAAGCTGTGGCTCGAGTTTTCAAGGGGCACGGCTAGCACCATGACAGCAACGCATGTCACTGGGTAAGTACTTAGGTAGCTGATGATCGGGCTAATCAATTCTCGCAATCGGATCCGAGCGGTCTATTCAGGCCCTTGTAGGAGGAACAGCTCAACAACAGGCTAAACAGTACGACGATCACTGACTCATCTCATGCAGCCAACTTATCTGACAAACCATACCTTTTCAACTGTATTAATAATGTAGGCTCGAAAGGAGCAGCCATATGTTACCATAGCTGGGAATTATTGGATGATTTCCGTTGCCAGCCACCCTTTGGGCCTAGACAGCTCGCGACTCGGCTTTGAGTTAAGTCCAAGGTCAGACAGTCAGAGTGAGACCAGCCCTACGAGTGTTTGATAACGGGCGAAATAAGCAAAATGCACCCTTGTTAAAGCCGATGCTGATCCACACTTCGACGGATTTATCACCTCCACCAAGGACGAACACCGATTGAGCTGCAAGGATAGACACAGTACTCCGTGAGTATTGGTTTCAACAGCGTGAGATCTACCCCACTAGCTAAGACCGATCATATAGATACATAGGTAGATGTAAGATGGTGAGATTTACAGAGGGTAATAATTATAAGGGTTCTGCCCATATTGGACTCAAATATGGATGCTATCATTACACAGCAATGATTTACACTTATTAGCACTGACATATCGTGGCTCAGTGGCAGCTTGAGTAACACGCAACACATAATAACAATTCTTTCCTCACTTAAAACCTACATCTCGGATTACACCTACACAACTGCAATCATGGCTCGTTCGACAATATCCTCCTCCTCTGAGACGGTCAATGACAGAAATCTCCAACCGACCACTTCAACAGACCCAGAAAAGTCAGGCCCGCAACCTACTGCCAAAACAGAAGCCAACATACATCCAGAACCCGCCAACGCCGTCGTGGCAGATCTTGAGCGTGGTGACAATGATGAGAAGAAACAGGAGCAACCGCCAGCAGGCCCTCCACCAGGAATGGCACCAGCTGATTTCCCAGATGGTGGTTTCGAGGCTTGGCTTGTTGTCTTTGGTGGATGGTGTGCTCTGTTTTGCACATTTGGCCTTGTGAACTGCGTGGGTGTGTTTCAGAAATACTATGTTTCCGGACCGCTTAGGGACTATGATGGCTCTGCTGTGAGCTGGATCACCTCTGTTGAGGTGTTCTTCATGGTCTTCTGTGGTGCTATTGTATGTGTACACATGCTCCTCGTATCAAGCAATAAACTGACCTCTTGCTAGTTTGGCAGTCTGTTCGACAACTACGGCCCCAAGTACCTCCTCTGGTTTGGGTCGATCGCCTACATCTTTGGTCTCATGATGATTTCTTTGTCCAAAGAATATTATCAGTTCTTTCTCTCACAGTCCATCGTCGCAGCCATTGGATCAAGCGCTGTCTTCAACGCTTGCATGTCCTCACTCGTCACCTGGTTCTTCAAGCGTAGAGCTGGTGCTTTCGGTATCATGGTCTCAGGCTCATCTCTCGGAGGCGTTGTTCTTCCAATCATGATGGACAAGATGATCCAGAGCGTTGGCTTCCCCTGGATGATGCGTACCGTGGCTTTCATGTTCCTCGTTTTGCTTGTCTTCTCTTGTCTCACTGTCAAGTCCCGTCTACCTCCTCGCCCCAAACCCTTTGTTGTCAAGGACTACGTCAACGGTCTCCGCGAACTTCCCATCCTCATCACTGTCATCGGCTTCTTTCTCTTCATGTGGGGCATGTTTCTTCCCTTTAACTATGTCCTCCTCCAGGCTCAGGCTGCGGGCATGTCCGAGACTTTGATCCCTTACCTGCTACCTATCCTCAATGCCGTGAGGTAAGCCATGACCCTTCCAGACGACGCCTCGTAGTACGTACTGACTTGACCACAGTATCTTTGGTCGCATCATTCCCGGCATTATCGCCGACAAAATCGGTCGATACAATGTCATGATCATCATCACATTCATATCCGCACTCTTTTGTTTCTGTGTCTGGATTCCTGTCAAAGATACCGCTGGCATTGTTGTATTTGCTGTAATCTTTGGTTTCTCATCGGGTGGCTATATCAGTCTCGTTCCGACTCTCATCGCACAGCTCTCCGATATTCGCCAGATTGGTACTCGTGTTGGCGCTGCGTTTGCGATCCAGTCTTTTGGTGCTCTGACAGGAAGCCCCATCGCTGGAGCCATCGTGTCTGCTCAGAATGGTGACTATCTCGGCCTGCAGTTATTTTGTGGTTGTTCTATGCTGGCCGGTTGCTTGTTTTTCGTCCTTGCACGATATGTGCAAGTCGGATTGAAGGTGGTCAAGGTCTGAGGTCTGTCCAACACGAATGGCATGGCGAATGACAGACTGGAAAGTTGTTGAGTTGGAATAATAGCATCAAGTGCGAAAGCAAGTGGAACATACACGAGACGCAGGATGGATGAATACAATTAGAAAAAGGACAACATTTAGACCGTGAGACAATCCGCATTATAATGACCAAGATGTCGCTAGCTTATACTGGCGTGGATAATGAGATGACCGTAAAGTCAAATTAGGGCAGACAATGCTTGTGGCACCCATGAAAGAGGAACAAACCAGAGTAACTAGACTTATATGAGTTAGCAACACATCCAAATGAGCTTGTAGTAAACAAAGGCAAATTGAGGGGGGTTCTCAGGATGTAGATATTGGTGAGCATTGGAATCATCTAGATCATAAACAGCCTCTGACTCGATGTATCATCATAGAATGGTATGCGAGAAGATGAAAGAAATCACACGCACCACAATGCTTTACACAGAGAAAGTTTCGTAAGTAGACAGATAACGAGCCTAGTGTCTTGATGCAGTCAGTATTTTTCCGTCAAAAATTAATAGACTTATAGCAAGTGAGAATAGGGGCTCAGGATGTAGATATTGGTGAGCGTTGGAATCATAAAGATCATAAACAGCCTCTGACTCGGTGTATCATCATTGCAAAATGGGAGGGATGAGGGAAAGCTCAGATGGCATACCTTTTGGGAAAGAACTGACTGCCCAAACGTGAGTTGGCACAGTTCAGAGCTTCACATGGAAACAAAACAAAACTCCAATTCTCTAGTGTAGCATCTCTTCCTCGCCCAGAAGAGTTATGTACAATCGCTCCCGTCCCGTTCGCGCGCTTGTCGCTTCATGCTTATTGGCTACCCTCGACAGTCGCCTTAATGGGGTTAATCTCAACACCGTACTTCTCACTAAGTCGCTCTGCCCTTCGCTCCTCATATCCAGGAGGTCGGATGCCTGCCAGAGTGTGAGAGGTTGTCCGCTCATATCAAACGTCGTGCGCGACTTACCTCGGCCCTCGCCAATCTCTGAAATAGTCTGCTCAATTGGCAGTCGGGTGCTTCGTCGGATGATCTCCTTGCGCTCGAACTCGTCGTCCTCTCTCTTGAAGCTATCGTATCGGCCGCCGAGGTAGTGGAACATACCCTGGAAGATTGCGAGACCACCACCGAGTCCCATGACAACGGGCATTCGTCTCGCTGCAGCGTGTTAAATTATGCGGTTTTTGCGATTTGAGGTACAAGATCAGGTCATACTGGGAAGGCCGAGAACTGAACCCAGGGCAAAGCCACCGAGAGCAGCAGAGAAGGCGTCGTCCTTTTCGCGGAGGTTCATTGAGCTTCGTGAGACGAAGACGTATGCGGCGGGAGCAGCGGCTATGTGGCATAATTAATACCGTGAACCCTCCAATTGGTCTTGTCCACCTCATCTATCGTACCTCCAATACCGATAATATGAGCACCTCGGGTGAAGACGCTCAAGATGCCAACATTGTTCTTGGCCATGGCATTCTTGACGGAGGAGAGGAAGAGGCCACTGAGAGCACCGATCACACTAGCCTTTGCAGTGTCATCGAGGACATCGTAAGGCTTGAAAATGTTGTCGGCCTTCTTGTGAGCCTTCCAATTCGCGCTCGATGGGTGCTCCATTTCGATTGCTGTGAGGGAGAGGAGTTGGGAGCTTTTGTTTCTTGGACCTGAGGTTGAAGCCGAGCTATGGAAACTGTAGGACTGAGAAACCTCCACAGGAACACGTGACGTTGGTCATTCAATTGCTCTGCTCTTATTGGCCTAAGAAGCTCGATGAAATTCAAGTCCGTTGTCGCGGTACGTACCATCATGCCCCACCATCACTGGACTCAGTGAGAAAAATTGGCTATGGGCTTTACAAAGATAGGTAGTCTTTCTCCCAAGCTTTAAATCTAGATAGAGCTATTCGACGGACATGCCATTAGCTCGTGTAGAGACTTGGATCCTATTAAGTTTATACAATTACCTGACTTCCGGGACTGTTCGATAATAAGATCGTTACGCAGCTCATTTTCCCATTCGACGTTAAGCTGGCAAAGCTCTTACACGACTTATTCCAAGAGAAGTTATCCTGAACCTAGAACCAATTCACCAACTCAACTCGCAACACATTGGTTTCCTGTATAGATAAGATCGAAAGAGTTGGTTCTCCCAAGATGGAGCCAACAACAAGTGAAGGAGAGACAGGTCAGCCTCAACATCAGGAACCACCGTCACTACCAGAAAACTCAGCCAACACTGGACATAGTGAGCAAACAGTCACCACCGACTCTCACACAAAGCCAGCACACAATGTGACCCTTACAGAGGGCTCAACTATTCCTCAAAAACGGCCTGCGGACGAAGAAGCCGCCGAACCTATGTCCAAGAACGCTCTAAAGCGTTTGAGAAGACAGCAGCAATGGGAAGCCGGAAAAGAGGAGCGCAAGCAGAAGCGAAAGGATAGTCGGGTCGCACGCAAAGTCCGGAAGCGTGAAGAAAGGGCAGCACTTATCGCTCAGGGCATTGATCCGAATGCCAAGAAGCAGCAGAAACCTCCTTCAGTCAATGTGCCTATCACACTCATCTTCGACTGTGACTTTGAGCAGTACATGCGCGAGAAGGAGCTCATTTCACTCGGCAGCCAGATCACCAGATCCTACTCGGAGAACAAAAATGCGAGATATCGTACACACATCTTCGTCTCGGGCTGGAATGGAAAATTGGCTGAGCGGTTCCACCAAATCCTCGATGACAAACACAAGAACTGGAAGGGCATTGACTTTGTGGACGGAGATTTCATCGAGTGTGCGAAGCAGGCTCGCGAGAAGATGAAGGATCCGAGTGATCACATGGTCGATCAACTCCAGAGGAGCTTGGACAGCAAAATCCCTTGGGTGAGAGACGAAAAGGACCCTCTCCCCTTGTCTGATCCTGAGCCAGAGCCCTCTCCTGAATACCAGGACATCGTTTACTTATCATCAGACTCACCGTACACACTCGAACGCCTCGAGCCCAACACAAGCTATGTTATCGGCGGCCTCGTCGACAAGAACCGTGAAAAAGGGCTGTGCTACAAACGAGCAAGGGAACGTGGCATCCGAACGGCTCGGTTGCCTATCGGCCAGTACATGGTGATGCAGAGCCGGACGGTTCTAGCGACGAACCACGTCGTCGAGATCATGCTCAAGTGGCTTGAGTATGAGAACTGGGGCGATGCGTTTTTGAGCGTCATCCCTAAGCGCAAGGGTGGTCACTTGAGAGACCAGAAGGGTGATTTAGGTGAGGCAGAAGATGCTGAAGGGACAGTGGTGGAGGAGCTTGAGGAGGAGGAAGATCAAGAGATCAAGGACCCTGATGCTGAGGAAACCACCCCTCAAACCAATACCCCTAAAGTCGAAGCTCCCTCGAAGTAGAATAATATGTATTAGTGCCGTGCTGCGCCAGCCAGTTCCAAAAGCAAATACCAAATATACCAAATATACTGTTCATAAGTCTGTGCCATCTCATATCGCATCTAAAAGTCCATGGTTTCATCCTCCCGCTCCCGCTTAACCTTTACATCCTTCTCATCCTTCATCAACCCATTGACAAAGTGTCTAAACTGCTCAATATATGGCTTCAGGCTTGTCTTTTCCCAGTCTGCTGTGCCTTTACCATCCTCCTCCTCCTCCCCCTTCCAGGAGTCGATCTCCGCCAAAAGATCCTGCACCGTAGGCACACCTAGAGGATCAAAGTCCTCGAGATGCTTCGTGTTAATAGGCACACAAACTCGGCCAGTGCCGGGATGTACGACAAAGGGGCTCTTCAGCAAATGGTTGAGCTTCTTGCTGACTTCAATATCCAGTCGGGGGTAGGTGTATTCCAAGACAATGTCTTGCTTGGCTTCAAGGAGCTGTCTGGCGTCGAGGTTTTTGCTGGCGCCCGACTTTGCTACCGCGTCAATGTCTGCCCATTTTGAGGCTGATGGACGTCCTGGAGCGGCATCCCATTTCCTTCTTAGTGATTCGTTGAGGTTCTGATTTGGAAGAAGCTGCAGCAGCTTCTCAGATTGCTCAGCAGAAGCCCAAGGGTCTTGGACATCAAGAACGTCTTCTTGGAAATGAATTTTCAGGATCTCCAAGCTTCGTCTGCAGGGAATTAGTATGCCACCTTCATAAGAGTCTAGCCCATGAACTCACGCCAAATGAGGATGCAATGGTCTCCTCACATTAACCTTCTTTCCGCTCTGAGCACCTCCCTTGACCACCTCTAGGTAGCCTGCAATTGCTCTTCTCTTCTGATCGTCCATACTTCGAACCTTCTTGTCGCAAACCCAGGCGTGAGCACCTCGTCGTCCTGAATACACCCACATGATATGCTTGAAGCCAAAGTCTTCTCGCAGCGCGGCATCAACAACCTTGATAGCCATTGTTATGAACTGCCAACACTTGTTGCAGATATTCGCCTTATCACAGCATGTTCGAATATCATCGTAATCTGTCAAATCTATATCGAAACATAGCTCTTTCGCGAGGGGCTTGAAGGCGGACGAGTTGCGGAGTTGCTTTCGATCGCGGGGATTGGTGGTGTACACTGGTCCGATTTCGAAACGAGAGGGCATTAGTCGGAGAACGTCCTTGCGAAGCCTGTAACCATATGAGTGTTAAATTGCAATAAGAAACAAGATCACATACATATCAGCGGTAGGGAAGGATTGGTATCGGAGGTAGGCATCGTTCTGGAGGGTGAAAGCGAACTCTCGGTTGCCAAAGTCATTTGTTGGGGTTGGGCTGTGATTGAGCCACTGAAATAAATATCGCCATGGGAATAATCGCTGATAGAAGCTTCGCATGACTTCAGGATCTGATGCTTTCAACGTCATAGCATCGCTATAATCAATTAGCTCAACGGTTGGGCCCAAGTGAATTTTACATACAAAAGCGGTGCAACCTGTGAGCTTGGTTGAACAGCTGCAGAACTGGGAAATTCCTCGTCCGAGTCGACATCGTCGAATAGGTCCTCGAGTTGTTTGGCTTCCTTTTTGACGTCCTCTGTCTCGTTCATCTTGACGTCAGCCTCTGGCGCATGAGGAGTATCATCAGAGATTCCTGTCTCCTCCGTAGGCTCGTCCTTAACGTTACTTGGGGAAGACATGGCTTCTGCTTCGACAGAATGGGGCATTTTGATTAGCCGACAGCAATTGTAGTCGCGATCAGTTTGGGAGCGCCTCTGAGTTCGAAGTTGTCGTTGCTGGTTGTCGCAGTGATGGGACTGGAAGATTGACGAAAGATAGTGGTCGTGGGGTGAAAGTGAAACGCGTTTGACGCGTCTTTTCGCGTAAAGCTGTTTCCACTACTATAGGTACTGGCAATTCAACAAGGTACGTATCTTTTGATTATCATCCCACCAGAAAGATTCAATCACAGACAACGAACGATCTTATAAGTTACCTAGTATCAAGCAGATCCCAATTGCTCCGTAACTACTCCATATAGATAAGGCCGCCTAAAATCGTGAAGCAGATTTGACGCCTCATGTAAAGTACACTTTTAGAAACGTTTCTCAAGATAAAAGTCTCGATCTATATGCGTGGGTATTCTACAATATGTCTGCATCTCTCGAACGATGCGTCAGCTTTACTCGACTTGCTCAATCTTTCTAATCATATCACCACCAATCCTAGCAATCTCTGACAACACTGCCTTACGGTTCACCACGACTACATCTCCATCTTCGTCGGCTACCTTGTGAAAATTATAAGGCAGACCTGCTCGGAACTTCTGCTGCTGAAGCTTCGGGTTCCAAATAGCTCCTATCACAGCATCGTCCTCGTCGCTGTTGTTGGTTCCCCGGAAGAATACAAGCGAATCGTCGTATACACGCTGTAGCTCCTCCATCAACACATCGACAGGGTGAGCACGGATGGGGAGCGGTGCGCGACCTGTGCGATCATCGAGGTTCTTGAACTGGGAGTGACGACGGGCTGAGGGGTCAGAAGCAGCCTCTCGAAGAATTGAGCGAATAGCTTTTCGAGAAAGATGGAAGAGAACATCGTAGTCTTCGAGAGAAGTCTCAAAAAGCTCAATAGCATCAATACGGTATCCGCTGTCCTTCACAAGTTTGCATGCAGCCTTAGCCAGTCGTGTCATACGTGAGGCGATGAGCTTGGAAGGTCCATTGCGGGTATAAGCGAGGCCAGAAGTGTCATTGGAGGTGGCAACAAACATGACTGTGTGGTTCATGTTGGGATCCTTTTTGCGCCGAGACTCAAGCTCTTTGCGAATGTTATGGCGATCATCATCAGTCAGCTCCTCTGCAGAGTCGACAATCAGAGGCTCGTCACGCCAATCCCAGCGCGACAGGAATGTCAGGGTGCGTAAGAAACCTGTTGAGGCACTCGTGGGGGCTCTCCATGGGTATGGTTGTAAGAACACGTGCAGAACGAAGAGCTCAACAAGCTCCTCGCTGATGTGGTTTGAAAGCTTGTGAGAGTTGAACCAGTGCTTTACCAAGCGGATAGTCTGTGATAGAGGATGAAGGCGTGTGCAAAATGTTGAGATAGTCTGTGTATGAATTGGTAGGGTAGCAAAGAACCAGTTGGCCCTAGCAAGGACCGCTTCCGACTCCTCTCGAATGTGAGCATCAAGCGTTTTGTTCTTGATTTGGCGCTCAAGGAGGGTATCCTCCAAGTCTGCATGGATTCTCAACCTGAATGCCGCGCCAGACTCGTAGATAATATCGAGATATGCCAAATTCTCGATACCAATCTCCTTGTTATCTCGGCCAAGATAGGTTGTAATGTTTTCTTTCGCCGCCGTGAGACGCTTGTCGAAGTCCAGCAAAAACTCAATCTTAGTCTCTTGAATGGCCACTAGGTTCTCGGGCCATCGATTCGACGCCTCGAAATAGAGGTTCACGTCTATAGGCTCAATAGTACCTGTGTGGAAGCCAGGGCTTGGAGCATCTACTGAAGCATATCTAGCGGCTGGTGAAACCGGCGAAAGCTGTCTGATTTGCAGTGGCAATCCTTCGAGGTTTCGAATATCGTATTCGAGGGTCTGAAACGCTCTTCGAGCAGCATCAAAAGCCTCCTTATCCATATGAGAGAAAGTGACAATGTTGGAAAAGCCAGCCCCAAAAGCAATAATAGCTTCGCTGGCAACCTTCAAGTGTCGTTTCAAGGTGTGCGCTGCAATTTCCTCGCAGATCTGGAATGGAACTTTGCTTGACCACTCAACGCATTCAAGGATACTGCCATCCTTGAACCGACGCAGCTCGGCCTTCTCACCCCAGAATTGTCGGAACTTGGCAGCTTCTTTTTGTTCTTCTGCTGCGGGACCATGCTCCATCTGTCTAGACATCTGGGCGAATTCGAACATGACACCAAATTGAAGCTTACCAGAACTTGAAGTTGGCGCGGAGCCCAACGACCACCCATCTCTGGTAGGCAATTGGAAATGCACAAGATGAGCACGAGCGCCGTAGGCCTTCACGAGTACCTTGTGTGCTTCTAGGCTAAAGTCCCATACGGGTCCTCTACAGTCAGTAGAGCCATTGGACTTAGCAATATCCTTGCTCTTAATCTCAAAGATAGCATCGAACGTCTGGAGAGGAGCATCAGACTTGACAATGAATGTCGGGTCGAACTTGTCGGCAGCTTCGTCAGCGAGGAGGTCGGTGGTGGACTTGGCGTGCATTTGAAGTAGAGTCGCAGACCAGGGACTCATCTTTGAGAGCACATTGAGTTCTCGAATTGGGTCATACATAGCGGGGCCAGCTTCTCGGACGGAGTCGGCACTTATCTTTGAGGATCCAAAAACGAAAGGCTTCTTGTTGAAATCAGTGGCGGAAAGGAACTGAACAGCAGCCTTGAAAAGTTCAGTGCTACTAAGAGAGTTTGAAAGCGCTGCCTGTCCATTCCGTCCTCCCATTTGAAGCAAGAGAGCAATCATGACAGACCATTCAAAATGACCAAATCCGCCTTGCGAGATGGAACTCCCGAAACCCCTCTGCTGCAGCCAGATTCTTCCCAAGACACAGGCATCAGTCAGGGCGGGGCACTCGTTTCTGGCGTGTGTAAGAACACGCAGGTAAGAGATGAACGTCTCCTCAGCTTTCAAAGTAGAGTTATAGAAAGGAGTTCCGGCCTGGGTCTTTTTGTCGTCGGACTCTCCACTTCGGTTGTTAGAGCTAGGAAGCAGCTTGGACTTGGGGAAAAGGCCATCAGGAGCGCAAGGGATGAGTCGAATAGTATACGGGGATTTCGAAACCTTCGCCTTCTTCCTGGAAGCCTTCCCATTGATCTCCTTGTCATCGGTCTCCTCCTCCTCGGGCTTGGGTCGAAGTGCAAGCACAGGCAGAAGCGGGTTCTCGTTCAGGTATTCAAAGCCAATACCCATTGAGTCTCCCAACTCTTTCTTGACGCTGGCGGCGATGTAGGCGATGTAGTATGCTCGACGGTAAAAATATCGCATGCTTGTAAAGTCCTTCTCTTGAAACATAGTCTTCGGCATCTGAACTACCATATCGATGCCAAATTGCGCCTGGGATTTGATCATGGTCTTGGCGACATAGCTTCCAACGACATTATATGAAGCTGGTTTCTCAAAAGAAAGCTTGTAGGGAGCATCTTTGGCAGGCTTCGGATCGGGGTAAGGAATGACAATGCGATGTTTCTTCTCAAAGCGGCTCGTGACTTCGGTGATCTAGAAAATCTGTTAGTCTTGAGGATCGGCGACTTTGCGTATAGTACGAACAGGTTCGGGCCCGTGTGGAGTCGCAGTGTCAATAGCTTCCTTCAGTCGATGAAGGTTTGCATCAACATCCTTCAATGCCTTCCCATAGTCAAGTTTGGTTTCCTTGAGCAGCTCGTCTGTTTGGAGGACAAAAGTGCTAGCGGTTGAGACTCTGGCAGAGCTGCGAGCCTCAAAATCAATGAGAGCATCATGTCTCAGACCAGATCCAGAGTGGCCAAGTTTCCGACGCTTCGAACTGGACTCCATGACGGTTTACTTAAGCGCCAGATGGTGGAAGGCGATTATCGACAATTTGGAGGCTTCTTGGGGTTGAAACTGCCACTATTGACTTGATCCGCGCTCATGCTGTAATTTTTTTTTTCTGAAGCCAGGATCTGCGGGGCGATAAGAATCTTATCGGAAACGGTACGTACTACCACGTCTAACCATTCTCGATCGGGTCCTGATCTTTCGGATCCGAACATCATTGATTTGGGTCAATACAATCATCGACTGCCCCTTCTCACAAACGTTCCTCTCCTTTCCTCCGGCTCGATCGTCGCGTATTCTTCTCTTGAGAAAGTCACGCCATATCTTCCCTGCACATAAATTATGCAGCTACTACTGCAAAGCACATTTCCAACTGTTCAGGCGATCACACTCAAAACAACTCCTTGCTTAATTATACCCGCCAAATAGAACACGCCTTGCAGAACGCTCAGGCTAGTCCACTCTAATGCCTGACACCAGCTAACTCTCTCGCCCTTTTCTTTGGTCCCCCTCATCCTTCATCTTTACCTTCACGATCGGAGATCGTCAAGCCATCAGTTCGAAACTGAGACATGTGAGGATTCATGTTGGTTAACCACTCTCGACTATGTGTGTAAATCAAGAAACGCACTCTTCTGAGATAACTGTTTGATGACATGACCCGCGGAGACGTGGGGTTGTTTACCATTCCAGTATAAACGCTACATTGACCAGATCAAGTCAAGGCCCTGAAAATCAACCACAGCTTCAGCTCAACTAAAGACACAGTGGCACACGCTTGTTTATTATGTTTATGATGATTGACGCCAGCCAAATCGAGACGCCAACAATGCAGCTCCTACAGTACCTAGCTCTGCTCGTCTATGCATTAGCCTTCCAGAATGAGAACCCCTACTTGCCAAAGCGACCTAGTCGCTGCAGGTTTCTTCCGCCCTTGACGTCTTTAGGTTTTTAGATCTAAACGATTGGTCTTTGACGTAACACTGTTGTGTGTTTGTTTTGTTTTGTTGTGTTTGAATGTCTTGCCTTCTCCTTGCCTTAACCTCCATACCACTTAGCCTGAGTTGGCCTGGCAAGCCCCAGATGGCACCCACGCCAAGTTCCGTGCTTCCAGTCTCGAATCATTGCTTTTGTGGTGTTTTATGCAGTCGAAGGCACGCAGCATGTAAGGAGAGTTTGTGCTGGAGTTCTCGGAAATTGCTTCTTGTTCATCAAGAGGTGGCTATAAGAACAAGGTAACCCTGTCCATCAGTTTATGGCTTGCTCACGCAAACCATATATCTGATTGTTGAACAACCTAGATAGCTGTGGCTTCTTATCCACTGGCCTGGTTTCTAAGTCACGACGGGTATTTCTCTTTTTGTTAGACTGTTGCCTCGCGGCGCGTCACACTTCTCATCATAATACCGAACCTTGCCTGATTCACTTGACGCTTCTGTCGAACAAGTTCAGCGAGCCAGTGTAATTCAAAAATACATCCACTTGTCAGAATGGAGTCATACACGAAATCAGGACCATCTCTCACGCTTTCCTCATCAGCCATGGACCTTGACACAGATCGAAGAACACCATCGCCAGTACCCTCATTGGGCTATGATGCTCTCAGTACACCCATAGCCGAAATGCTCACGCCGCCAGCTTTTGCTTCAACGTTCTCGCTACCCATAAATGCCGCCAAGAGCATGTCCCTCGAAACCTCTGCTTCTCCAAGAATTGCAAACGACAACGACTTCCTGCCTTCTTCACTGCCTCAAACCGAAACGTGTGGAAGCGAGAGGCCAGATATGTCTTGCATGGGAGGAACTCCCGACTTTCTCCTCCTGTACTGCTTCGACTTAGACAGAGCGGTAAACTTTTACTCGCGTTGCTTCGGCTGGAAGTTCTTTGGAGACGTGAACGCCCAACAGTCTGATGACCCATATATGAGGCAATGGGGATCTTCACACTTTGACGTACAGCCCATGAACTTCTTCAACTCAAGCCAGAGCGGAGGCTCTCACATCACAGGAGCCTTTATGCAAGTGAGAGACACAGGAGACAGCCGCACTCAGCTCGAATACAAGCGACAGATAGCCATGGCACGCGGTGTAGCACCAGCATGCCACATCCGAGTAGCTGATCTTAGTATCGCCGAGACGTTGATCGAGAATAACTACGGCGAGATCAAGCAGTTGCGATACGGCGTTCGACAGTGTATCATGGATATTGGAGAGTTTGTTGACCCTGAGGGAAACTTGATCGGACTGGTGTCTCTTCATCCGGAGAATGCCACTACTGTTATGTAATGTGGATTATCGAGTTGAAGGGTGAGCTCTCATGGGAAATGGTTATTGTGGAGGATAAAGGAATACCCGGTGGTTTATTTTCATTCTTCCGCTCATGCGAGCATGTCTTTAGGGAACTGCCACGATTTGCTTATAGAGCTTAAGATGGCATTTGGAGTTTGGAGTTTACGTCAAACATAGGTATCATGGACACTTGGCGTTGTGTTGCAGAGAACAAGGGAGGAGGGAGTGTTGATAACCCCATGTCTCTAGCTCACCTTAGTAAGTTGGAAGTGAATTAGAGTCCATAGCCGACCTCGGATCGGAAAACAACCGGGTCGGATATCTAGGATATGCTCTGTAGTCACAACAATGACTACTAATACACACACACTCACCAATGAATAAAACGGTGACTGAACCCCGAGATGTTCCTCTCCAAACATCAGCAAGTTTTCCTAACAAAGCTAGCTTGTAAGGTGAAAGCCCGACTTGTTTGGTTGTCATGAGAAGCCCTGTTCTGTCATGACAAGTCAACTCCCGAAACGAATAGCCGGTAGGTTCGGAAAACCCATTACCCGCCCACTAAATTACAGCGCCAGACTGCCCTGCCCCGGACTTGGGCCCCCGCTGTTCTCTCAGTCCTGCCACTCATGACCACCTTATCCTCGGTCTCCACAGGTGGAGATCGGGGAGATCCTCCACTTCGCTTCCGGTCAAAGGTGAAGGTTCTCTGGTACGGGCACCACCCGGCAGCCGTTAGAGTAGAGCTTATGAGGGTGACCCGCCTAAACGTTCCTGTAAATGCTGTTCTGGTATCATACCGAATGCCGATTATCGCTTCCGAGCTTTGGTCGCGGGAATTGTATTTGAGCTTAGACGGAGGTCGATTTACGGCCAGAGCCGGCCTTAATAAACGGATATCCCCCACCAACGGCCCGTCGATTTTTATCGTCAATGTCGGCTCAAGCTCTCTCCCATAACATCTATTACTGTTTTAGTCTCTGGTCTGCCTTTGGAAGAAAGAGCCCCGGTGCATGAAGCTCAATTGATCGGGCAAGCATATACTAGAGCTACTCTCCTAATCGACAGCAAGATTGTGACGCTGAAGCTATTCCCGACCTTCTCATCCGTCCTCTCTAAACACACACATCATGTCTTCCTCAGCTTTCCGGTTACGGACCCTCCGAGCCTTTGCTCGCAATCCCACCAACGTAGGTCTCTCGCGCAGCTCAATGGGCATCTCCGGCGTATACTAACAATCCTCAAGCCTAATGCCGTCCTCGCACGATCCTTCTCAGCAACCGCTCGCCGTGCCGAGATCAACAAGGTCTTTCCCTCTGCCAAGGAAGCTCTCAAGGACATGAAGCCCAACACAACCCTCCTCTGCGGTGGCTTCGGTCTCTGCGGTGTTCCTGACTCTCTTATCAACGAGGTCCTTGAGAAGCCTGAAATCAAGGGTCTCACAGCCGTCTCCAACAATGCTGGTACCGACAACTTTGGTCTCGGCAGACTTCTCAAGACTAAGCAAATCCGCAAGATGATTGCTAGCTACATTGGCGAAAACAAAACCTTCGAAAAGATGTACCTCACTGGTGAGGTCGAGCTTGAGCTGACCCCTCAGGGAACTCTCGCTGAGCGATGTGCCGCAGGTGGTAAGGGTGTGCCCGCATTTTACACCCCTGCTGCCTTTGGCACAGTTGTTCAGACTGGTGATCTTCCTCTGCGCAACAAGGCTGATGGTTCTCCTGATGTCTACTCCTACCCCAAGGACGTCAAGGTCTTCAAGGGAAAGTCTTACCTTTTGGAGGAGAGCATTGACGGCGACTATGCCTTTGTTAAGGCCTACAAGGCTGACAAGCTTGGTAACTGCCAATTCCGTCTCGCTGCCCACAACTTCAACGGCGCCATGGGCCGCAACGCCAAGATGACCATTGTCGAAGCTGAGCACATCGTTGAGCCCGGTGAGATTCCTCCTGAGGCTGTCCACCTGCCCGGTATCTACGTCAAGCGTGTCATTCAGAGCACGGAGGAGAAGTCGATTGAGAAGTATACCTGGGCCAAGGACCCTAACGACCCCGAGGCCACCAAAGCCCTCGGCTCTGGTGACACAGCTGCTAAGCGTGAACGCATCGTTCGCCGTGCTGCTAAGGAGTTCAAGAACGGCATGTATGCTAACCTGGGCATTGGTATGCCTATGCTCGCCCCTGGCTTTGTCGGTCCCGAGGTCGAGGTTCAGCTCCAGTCTGAGAACGGTATCCTTGGCCTGGGCCCCTATCCTCAAAAGGGCCAGGAGGATGCTGACTTGATCAACGCTGGCAAGGAGACCGTTACTCTCAAGCCCGGTGCTGCTGTCTTCGGTAGCGAGGAGAGCTTTGGTATGATTCGCAGCGGTCGTATCAACCTCACTATCCTTGGAGCTATGCAGGTCAGCGCCACTGGTGATCTTGCCAACTGGATGCTTCCCGGAAAGGTCAAGGGCTTCGGTGGTGCCATGGATCTTGTCAGCAACCCCAGTGAAACCAAGGTTGTTGTGACAATGGAGCACACAGACAAGAAGGGCAACCCCAAGATTGTCAAGCAGTGTGCGTTCCCTCTGACTGGACGTGCTTGTGTGTCGAGAATTATTACTGAGTTGGTGAGTTTCCTCAAGCCTTCATGTCATCAGTTGATGAATGATATACTAACTCTCGTCCCAGGGTGTATTCGATGTCGACTTCGCCAATGGCCTTACCCTTATCGAGATCGCAGACGGCGTCACAGTTGACGAGGTCAAGAGCAAGACAGAGGCCCCCTTCCATGTCGCCGAGGACCTCAAGCCTATGCTATAGATGACAGCAATAAAAGAGAAGGAATGATACTACGATTGGATACCATAGCGCACGGCCTGGTGAAAAGTACCTATTTTGAAGAAGGATTACCCGGCTTTGAGACAACAAGCTTGCGGATTGGGAAGAGAGTCTAATGGCTTGAAGCCATCACATCAGAGGGCGGCCGTTACAAGCCACTGTTTGAGGGGCTTCGCTTGTTCCCGTTGATGCATGGAAAAACGATAGGCTTGTTCAGACGGTATCTCCGCGAGGCAGAACAGCTAAAGATTTTAAGCGACAAGCAATATAAAAAATTTAAAAGAACACAATGAGAAACTGCATGTGTCACTCTTGATTATTTTTTTCTTTGGTTTATGCGCGAGGTCGGCTCATCAACTCTAGGTAAGTACCTAGGTAGCTCCTTGTTATTGGTATTACAGAGGTAGTGGAACGCAGCCTCAGGGAGAAAGAAAACTTCTGACATTGAATCAGGGTGCCAAAACAATCTGGTCTAAAGGCTTACTAAGATATACTAAACTTACCTAAGTCTTTTTATCACTTAGAAAGCATATCCTAAGTTTTCCTGCCTCCCCTCAATGCAGTCTCAGTTCAGTCAGCACTTCAATAACCAAGACTCGGCCTTTTCTCATATCTTCATATATGATCCCCTCCGATAATAATACGATTCTGCCATAAATCCGGATAATTTATATACTAACTGTCTATTGGATGGGGTTTTTTTTTTTTTTTTTTTTTTTTTTTTTTTTCATTTTTTTTTTTTTTTTTTTTTTCTAATT
>JABFAI010000335.1:0-100044 GCA_013266175.1 Fusarium gaditjirri
AACCTAAGTATATAATATAATAAACTTTTAGGAGTAAATAAATAATATATAGCCTTTAAGATAAGTTAAGTAGTAATAACTGTACTAGTTAAAGAGTTATAAGGGGAAAAAGTTAGATAAGCTGGTAGTTTATAGCGGAAAAGCTTATCTATTAGAGATTTAGTGGTAATTAAGACTAGGTTTTCAGTCAAATAAACCTTCATCGAATGAGTCATAAATGGTTTAAATATAAAGACTAACTAGTTATAAGGATTCACGTTATGCTTTCAATCTAGTATAGATGACCCGTTTCTGTGACTGTCGCCAAGGGTTTGTTATTATAACCTTTCTTCAGATCGTAGTAACAACTAATCGATGTGAAGACCTTTGTTCATAGCCAAGAGCACACCGTTGACCCAGATTGCCCGCTCATCACATAGAAGCCCCACAGCAAACGCAATCTCTTCCGGTGTGCCCATCTGCTTTCCCAGGAATGTAGCATCGATTGTAGGCTGCAAGGTAAGCATGGCCTCCTCTCCAGCAGCCAGAAAGCCCTCGATCTTGGTAGGACCTGGAGACACGGCATTTGCCGTGCACCTGTACTTGGGAGGGAGTTCCTTAGCCCAGTACTTGGCGAAGGAGTCCACCATGCCCTTGGTCCCGGCATAGATGGTCTGCAAGGGAGGAGGGCCTCGTGAGCTGGCGGAACAGATGTTGACTATTCGTTCACTTCCTCGGGTTAGGTGCGGAAGGCTATTCTGGATCAGAAGAAAGGTGCTGCGCCCATTCACATTGACGAGCAGATCCCAGTCATCCAAGGTCTGCTCCTCAAGAGGTTTATTGACTGCCAGCGCCACGTTGTTGACGACTATGTCTAGCCGCGCAAATTCTCGGATAGTTGCCTCGACCAGATCCTTGGGGCCTTGAGTTGTACCTATGTCGGCGCAAACGGCGATGTATGTGGTTGATAGAGACGCTGCCTTGCTGTTGCCACTGTCCGCCAGAGAAGAAAATGGGTAATTGATGGCGACATGTGCTCCTCGGGACGCAAGCTCTTGAGCAATGGCAGAGCCTATGCCGCTGTCACTGCCTGAGATAATGGCTTTTGAGCACCTCCCATCGGCTGAGGGGGGCCCCAGTGAAGCTAAGCCAGCCCTCGCTTCCTCTCGGAACGTGATCCCAGTATCATCGGAAGCATATCTGTGCACCCCCCACAGCCAGCTGATTCATGCTCAGATGTAGTAGACTTGGCTCTGTAAGCATCTAGACCACTAGTTACATTCTGATCGTATAAATCGCGTAAGAAAGACTTCCAGTAGTACACATCCATATTAACCCATCCGTCTCTGCCAAACTCCAATCTACCCAACCAGCAACCATCACGCAAATAGATGCGCTTGAGCAGACAAATTCTCGGCTATCTCCTTCATTTCCCATCATCTGGCGAGGCGATGTGAGTTGGGAAAGGTTGGCCGCGTCTTCAACCACCGCCGACCAGCCAGTCAGCCTCTTGCCGTCGTCGAGGCCATCAGGAAGGACCACATTGTAGAGAATGTTCGACTCGCACGCACTCTGGGCCCTCGGGTCCCGTGCGGTCTGGTGGTCATAGCTGGGCAGCCTATAGTGTGCGAGAGGGTGCTGGTCTCATGGACCTGGGCAAGTACCATGAATTTCTTCTGGACAACAGTACTGGGGTGCTACGGGTATCACCTTGCATGACTAGGAGGATGGTCAACAAGCTGCCGGGCTTACGTGGCCGCATGTTTCCCGGGGCCATTGCCCAGAGGCTGCTCTTGTAGGATTTCTTCCGCAGGGAAGCATAGGGTGGTATTACAAGGTAACGTGACTTAAGCACATATAATATTATCCTGACTTTGCGGTTGCTGACCATTATGTCATGTTTTATGGCTATCCACTGAACAAGGCGCTGATTCTGCTCCTAGAGGACTGTTTCTCCATGCCGAGATGGACAAGAACCTTTCTCAGTTGTTTTTAGCCACAGAGAATCTTGGCCTCGCCCTAAAACAAATCCAAGCTAGGGTCATTCAATGGTGCACAATGGCGAGCTCATTGGAAGTAATTATAAGTTGGGCATTTAAAGGCGTTGACGCGGAACTTGCGCTGTGAGAACTCATAGATAGAGACAATTGCTTAGAATTCTACTCGAAATATCAATCATCTAGACTAATCCGATATGCCAGCATATCATACATATATGTAAAAGTACCAAAAAAACAACCCCTCAGCATAAACTCAAGCTAATATCATGCTTCGTCATTATATAAGACACACCTCTTGGACCGAAGGCTCGAGGGTCAGGATCACTCCAAAGCAGTTCAACTATCTTTGCCCCCATCTTTACTGCACCAGGTGTACGCGAAGCTCTCGCGAAAAATCCAGCACGGAACATATGGATATGTTCCGGACGTCTCGAGACTGAGGCCATGATAGTGCCCGGCCAGAGAAGCATTCGACGGTACGGTGACTCGCTAACGAACAATGAATAAAAGGCTGACATGGTCTGCTCTATTCGATTGTCGATTTCGGTGACGAGATTTGGATCTGCAAGCATGTCCGGGTGAAAGGCTGACTGCAGGTACACGATAAGACCATGTTGGTATATCATTGTGGCTGTAGCTCGTTCTTCGCGTGAACAAAGGCCATCTGTATCTTCTTGGAATGCATTGTAGGCTTCTAGCCGTGTTAGAAGTGAATCATACTGTTCTTGAAAGGCAGTGGGGCCTGTAATGCCTCTCTTCTCTTCTTCCCGGCGAGCTTCGACAAGCTGGGAGATCTCCGGGACCATCTCCCACAGACCCTGCCCGAAGCCGAGGAGAAACCCTCTGGATTTATACCCTCTCAGTATATCCAATGAATAGACTGATGGGTCAATTTCCACCACCTCGTCAGATACAAAGCTGCGAGGCGTAATGGTGATTTTGATTGCGTGGTAAGCATAGAGCTCCAGCATAAATCCTTTCAGGTGTTTCAGTTCATCAGATGGCGTGGGCTCGGATGCGAGCAGATTGATATACTGTCGACAAGCTTTGAGATGATGATACATGGAGCTGCGAGAATGGCCTTGAACATGCTTTTAGCTGTCAGCAACTGTCCCATGATGTTGTCGCGTAAAGAGTCTTACATCATAAACGCAGAGGAGTAATAAAATCAGCAGGATACGGATTGGGGTAGGTGGCCCCGTCTGTTCATCAGTGGCGAGGACGATTTGACCCGTTTGATAAGACAAAAGCTTCTGTAATCCAGATAGTATAGTTGCATAGTGACCACGAGTCTCCACTTCCAAGGCTCGAGCTCTCTGGATAGTGGACGTCGTATCATTGACTGTCAGATGGGCTCCTCCAATCGCTAGGATGCAATCAAGAACCAGCTTGTCAGTAGCGGCCAATGGGAGAAGATAATTGATAAAGGGGTTTCCATCCAAGCAGGGCCCTCGAGTTAGCATTTCAGCTGTGACATCCAGGTACTGCTGATAAAGTGGGCGCGAGTTGTCGCTTAGATAAGCCAGGTTGCCGTATGTGGGAGCGGCCCGAGGAGAAGAGGGAGGGGACGCGGACTGCAAGGCTGCTGAATCTGGGGAAGGGCCGGAGGTTCCGAGTGGCTCGTTGGGACTGCCGTCTCCCGTGACAGCTCTTTGAGGAGTGTTCTCTTGAGTGGGCCAGACACATTCTTGCCCGGTTCGGGCGCATGCTGAGCAGACTGGCTTGACTTCATCGCACTTCTTGCGTTTAGTACGACACCTAAGACATCCATTCTTTGATCGTGGGTGGTTCCGGCGCCATTTCGTTGGGAAAGGAGCGCCGCGGTATGGAGGAGCAGGATCTTCTTGGTTTGCCATTGAGAAACGAGATAAAAAGAGTTGCTGAATGCTGGGATGCGATGCTGTGATGTTGCGATGTTGTCGTAGTAAGTGGGCTATAAGTACACGGGACTTGGAAGAGGCAACCTGTCGATCTTAGCTCCTTTATTCCAAAGGTCGTCATCCGGATAGGGCTGAGAACAATAAGCCACGACCCAACTGCCGCCGTCACCGATAAACTTCGGATTGGCAGGGTTTTGATCGAATCGCTAACTGATTGAATCACTTACCAAAACGGAATCGTCGATTCTGCCTTGCAGGGATTGCGATCCTTCGCTCACACTAGGGCTGTTACAAGAAGGACACTGGCTAGACTGGGAGATGGACAAGAGAGAGCAGTAAAGTTGGCATGATATAAATGCGTCGAGCGATTGGCATTCGACGCCTATAGTGCTGACATAAACCCTTCCCATGCCCTGCGAAAACAGCGTATGACTCGAGAAGCCGGCTCGGGTATCCGCCGGCAGCGGGTAAGGGAAGAACAACTTTTGGACGGGGCAGACCTGCGGCTACCCACGGTCGAATATGGGCGTATTCGAGCGCGTCCCAAAGGTCTGGTTCGGCCAAGCCTTGAATTCGGGGGTGCGACACGGCGACTCTGTCCAATTGGCTCATGACTGCGTTAGAAGTCGCGTCGCGAAGCGAGACTAGCATGGTGGCGATAATACCGACATCTGGCGTAGCTGGTCTCCCCATCCTTTTGTTAATAGATCGCCGGAACTTCTCCCATCTAGATAGTGATGGATGTGGAGGAGAATTCGCTAGACGCCTCATAAGTGCTGCATATTCCGGGGTTGCAGGAATGGAGGCAATGTTTTTAACGGTACCATTATAGAAGTGCACAGCAGCGGTCCTAGCAATTGACCAATTAGTTTCATTATCGATGGCGAGAATGAACGATTGGGATCAGGAGCAGAGGACAGCGTACCCAGGAGATAACGAGAGACTGAATCCAATCCCAGGCGCATCGTGAACACTTGCGGGTAGACAATCAGCGCAAGTAGGAAAAGGCTCAAAATAGTCACTGGAAGCCTTGGCGACCCCAATCAGGCCGAAAAGTAGTGCCAAGCGCATGGGGGGGCTGAAAGTGTCAGGAAATTCGGGTGGAACGAAATAAAGAAATAGTTAAACAAGACAAGGCACGGATATTTAGTAAATTTGAGCGGCGCGAAGTATGCAAGGATGTCTATCACGTGTGGCTCAAGGATTTATACGTAGGAAAGAAAAAATAGAAAATCCTTCTATATTATTGATATTAAAGAGCATTTATAATTGTAACAAAAAGCCATAGTAGGGAATAATACTATTATTTACGGCATTAAAATTTAACCTTATAAAAGACGAGAAAAAGCCAATTAGCTAACTGGTAGGGGAGTAAAGGGGCTCATTCATCTTATAGTATTACTATTAGGTTAAAGCAAATTCGTTCTCATTATAAGCCTTTAAATTAGTGTTAACTAAGGTTAGAGTATTATTATAGGTAGTTAAAGCTATTATTGCCCGAGTTCTTAATATATGTATTTATATAGCTTTGAGATTCTTATACTTAAATTACAATAATGACCCAAGTCTGGTCATTTGGACTCTATCCCCCAAACTGGACCGAGCTGAGTAGTATCGCTGGTGCCCAAAGTGGTATCAAGGGAACTGTAGAAGCCCTTCAGGTCCCAGTCATTATCTCCTATGGCTCTTTGACCCTTGGCGTAAGCTAGATGCTGCGTAAACCGTTATAGTGCCTCAGCGGCCGAGATGGTACTGACATGTACAGTATCACTCCATATAGACCCAACAGTATCTATCTCCAGAACCAGGTCTCACAGATTACAAACGTGTTTCCATTAACCAGGCGGCAAGATTTGCGATAACAGCATAGTCAAGATAGGATCAAAACTGCACGGGGCCCTGAAGTGTCTTCAATATAATATCAGTCTCATATAATAACCTATTACATGCCATACTAAAGATATTTGCTTAGTTGCCATGCCTTGAGTTATCACTATCTGCTCCTATGAGAGATATGGTCTTAAGTGCGACATCATTCTTTCATGTTCATCCAAGAACTTAAGCAATTTGTCCCCCCTTTGTGTCACAGGAATAGCCCGGTTGTGATACCCATCACTCCTCAACCACTTCCTCAACTCCTTGATTCCCCCAGCATCGTACTTAACCATGGTCTCAGCGACGTCCATAGCCTGAATCAACTCGTTGTCCGTCCGGCCTCCCCATGTGAGACCCGATGGTTCTTGCAGCCAAAGCACCCAGGGCGTGAAGACATTTTCTCCAAGACGAGGGTTGGCCCCTGATCTCAAAAGCATCGAGACATTCAGCGGTGATGGGCGGCTCCAAATGTCTAGGTTGAATAATGACGGCCGAAATTCAAGAGAGAGTAAGGGAGGACAGCCACATGTTGGCATGCTAGGACCGTTCAGCGTGCGAAACTCAGAATTTCTGATCATATACTCTCGAGCACCAATATCAGCGGCTAGGAGAAGGGGTGCGTGCAAGTAATTCCTTGTCGTACTGCCAGGTAGCTCATGACAGGCCTTGGCTAGAGCTGTGAGAGTTGGATCCTTGGGTTTGTATCTGCAAGCTATGAGTCCACTCAGGAAATGTGGTAGCTGCTCAAAGAAAGCTATAGCGTCGCCTCTCTGAGCCCAGAACAAACCACTCCGTAGAGCTAAGCTGACTTGCGCCTCAACCTTTTGGGATTTGCCCTCCTTGTCTAGTTCAGCAAGGTGGAGAATCATGTGATAGAGGTCTCTCATCGATAGGCCTGTAGAAACCGTCGGGCCATGGGGGTCCGTCCTCAAGCAGTCTCGCTCCCATACGGACTCGTTACTCAAATACTCAAAGACAGTACGGTGCATGAAGACAACTTCACCACCCACAAGTTGGCCATTTTCGTTGCCAGCCGGCTGAGCCTCCAACAGGCCGCCACACCGACTTCGTAACCTCCCTTCTAGCACAGTGCAAAGATCTATCTTATCCTGCCAAGAAAGATCCCTTATACTATCTGCCGACACATCGCCATCGTCGACGAGTGCCAAGGGAAGGGTGTCCATACGGGGAATAGCTGGGCAACCCGGACTTCTCGAGGCCCGTATGCTTTCGTAGCACAGACGCATCAAATATGCCCCCTGATATTGGTATCGTTGATTGATCTTGGCAAGCATAAGGTCGAAAAAGTCTTCGAGCTCCGGTGGCAGCTCGTCTACTCTCTTCTGGAGCTCTGGTAACCTGTCACAGTCTTCAAACCCTGAAAGAAGGGATCGACATGCCAGAACAACCCAAAGAAATACACCAGATGACTTGTCGACAAGCTGATTTATAACACTTCTAGCTCCATCGGGTGATCGCCTAAGAAGGCGCTTCATGTATGGATGACCTCCAATTATATCCTTGACATAGGCGGCGATGTCCTTTCGTGTAAGGTCTTGAAGCTTTAGTTTGGGCAAGTTCTGGTATACAGCCACACAGGCAGGGATAGGCCGACTTGACACGAGGACTTTTATGTGATTGGACTGGCTGAGCTCTTGGATCAGCGAGATGCTCTCCCGAATATCGCCTCTGAATTCATCAAGCCCGTCAATAAATATGCAAAACTTCTGCATGTTGGGCTCTTGAGCCAAGATCCTGAACGCATATCGAATTTCGGATAGAGATGGCAAGCTAGCATCATTGTTGTCTGCTTCTCTGAGTTCTTTGACCATGCCCGGGAGGGCCTTGTTTATAAGAGACGGATTAGGATTTAGAAGTTGGTATAAAAGTGCCCGCGATAAGCCTTCAAAGGACTTTTGCTCCTCGGTTCCGAGATCGAAGAAGAAAAAGTCGGCCATCATGCACGTTCTAGGATGGGACCATTGTCGAAGTAGCTTGTGGGTACGCTCCTGAGAGTAAAGATACTTCATAAGAGTCGACTTTCCGCTGCCCGCTTTGCCAGATATCCAGTATACTTCATGTGTAGAAGGTTTCTGAAGCCACAGGGACAGATCATGCCACTGGGCATCGTCCTTGGGGGGATAGAGTGCCCATTTAAGGGTTTTTAGATGGGCATCGGCCACGGTATCCCTCCTCTCATGTATCTTCCTGAACCACAGTCGGTTAAGGATGATCTCTTCGCAGGTGCGGGATATGATCCGTTGGGCAGACTCCGAGATGAGTCTGTGTGTCCCCTGGGAGGCTTCAAGCAGCATCTTAAGGTTCTGTAACCCAGAAATCCTCCTCACGTCGTCATCGGCCAGATTTCGAAGGGCGGGCTGTTTGCTGGTGACGGGTATCAGCTTATCGAGACTCTCAATGAGATCTGCGAGGTCTCTGATGAGAATCTCGAACTTTTGCTTGTCTCGAACAGCCCAAAGTGCCCTTCTGCGGAAAGGCTTCTCGTTGCCTTGGGCTATGCGCCTCTTGAAATCATCATATTGACTCTTGAACACTCCCATACGCCAGGCACTGATAGAGGAAACCGAAACCAGTGGCGTGGTATCCTCCTGGCCGTTTGCTTCGTCAAGTCCATACTTGACTTTTAGCGTAGTTGCATCTGTCAGCAGAAGTCGAATGCAGCTTAACGTTTGACCGATTCCTTCCCGAGTGTGAGCTTGATCAAGACATGGGTCATAGTCGTCTTGGCGCAAGAGACCTACTCGGTCAGTCCACTGAAGGAGAAGGGTTTTCTGTATATCGAGTTTAATCCTCAAGATCTCATAGTCTCGCCCCAGATCGCGAGAGTCAGCCAAGAGACCGAAGAGGTCGATGGTGTCCTTGAAAGCGCCGATAAGACCTGCAACCCCGACAGCCCCGAGTGCGAGACCAGCAACTTCGGCCATGTTAAAGAACGCCACCTAGCTGGCTCTGAGAAAGCGTGGTTTGTGCTCGAGAGAATCAGGCTGTGCTTATGCAAAGTCAGAAAATGTCCTGCTTCAATGTGAGGATTGACTTAACTGCTTTTCAACCCCCGCTTATTCACAGAAGGTCAGGCCACTCAACATAACCAATCAACGATGCTGCATAAGCGCTTCGCAACTCCCTGGCTACCTGAGTTATAAAGCAACCTATAACAATTTGGTTTGCTTCTTATGTGTTATTTGGAGGGTTATGCTGCAGTGTTGTACATAGAGATAAAAACTTGAGTAAACTTGAGGCTACTACATGATTCTTAATCTGCTTTTGATATCAAGCTAGGTTATAGGAAGTACAATATTCGGCCTTAGTCTGTAGTCGTGATACCCTTCTTCTCCTCAGCCCTGGTAACGTATCTTCTCCACATCGGGTTGAGCATATAAATAGGAATACCAAGAACGAAAATGGCCCCAAAGATACCAGCCAGCACCCCAAAAGTCCATGTATAACCCCCATGTTTCACCATATCTGTTAGTCCATATGCGACACCAAACGATACGATATTCTTGGTTCCAATAACCATAACAAGAGCTGGCCCTGGGTGTTTGGGGCTAGCCTCAGCAGCGAACGTAGTTGTGATGATGAGGACACTGGTAAATGTGACTTGGAAGAGTGTCCAACTGACCAGGATCCCCCAGTACGAGCCACCACCCTCGAAGGCTGCTGTTGCCATGAAACCATAAAGTAGGAGCATTGCAAAACCGAGGATAGCCACAGGCATTAAGACGATGAGTCTGTGCTCCGGCTTATGAATACCGTGATTTCGTTTGGCCATCCATATGACAAATGGCTCCCCTAGCAAGGTACAGTAAGCGGCGCCTAGCAAGCCACCAATAATACCACCAAGATTGATGAGACCAATATCTTTAGGATTCCATCCATATTGCTGAAGAACGGCATCGTACGTAAGCGATACATCCACCACGCAAGCAAGAGTGATTGAGCTGGCAAGAACAGTGAAGAGAATAGCAGGAGAAGTCATGCTCTGTGCCATGCGCAGCAACGACAGCAACATGACCTGTCCTGGGGTCTTATGAGAACTGCCCCATGGCTTCAACATCTGAGCATAGCTCTTGAGCGGTACGTCAACCTCGTCTCCTCGCTGGTCTTCGATGCCGTGGCGCTCGAGATACTCCTGAGCCTCGTTGTCGGGAACAACATGTGTGACTCCAAAGTCATCTGTCAGCACAGCTCTTCCATCAAGACTAACAACTGGCCTTTGGAAGCGGGTCTCAAAGCCGAAGAGACAAGCTAGGATCTGGCCTACGCCAACAAGCAAAGCGAATATCCAGTAGTACCATCGCCAGCCAAGGGCCGCAGCTTCATAACTGCTGGTCAGGCTCATCGTGCTGCTGAGGACATTCTGGATGGTCCAGTACAAACCAAAGACGCGCCCACGCTCATGGAGAAAAGTAACTTCGGTAAGCATCAGTGGGAGCAGAGACTCGGAAGCGCCGGTTGCTAGGCCTTGCATAACACGGCTTGCTAGGTGACCATTGTAGCTGTTTTGGGCCGCTGAGCCTATCGTTGCAGCGAGAAGGACGACAGTCGAAATTAAGAAGACTGGACGTCGACCATATGCCAGTGCCACCGGAAGGATAATAAAGTTACCTGTTACAAGTTAGCATGTCTCAGCTCATTTTCGCAACAGTAAAGCCTTTGGTAAGCTTACCGAGGCCAACACAAAGGGATGGCAGAGTAAGGAGAAATGCGACGTCAGATGGCCCATATCCCTGTGGACCGTAGAGTTGGAAGAAGATACCCAAGATTGCTCCCAGACCGCCAATCAATGCCAAGCCCATGATAGCTGTTGGAAATGTTAGTCCATGGCTTCAGACATCTAGGAACTGGTGTCGCTTTTGCTTACAGAACCAGCAACAGGTGACAATAACGGCCCATTTCTGCCATGGCTTCCAGTTAAGTGGGTCATTGGGGTTGTTGGAAGGAACCGGAAGGCGTCTGATGTTCCCATGGGCATCTACAAGAAGGGCGTTCCCTTCTATATGCCCCGATGGTGCATTTGGGTTTTTAACCGGTTCCTCAGCGTGCTCCGCGTAGTCAACTTTATCAGACATGACGTTTCTCCGCCAGTGAGATTTATAAAGACTTGGGCGCGTGGAAGAGCAGTGCGTGAAGTGAAGTTGCCAGGTTACTGAACTTATTCGACCTGGGACCTGGAGAATCCGCAGTATATATGCGAGCGCGGCGTAGGTGATGAGCGGGAGTATGTGGACAACCCGAAGCCAAGGTGCGGGGAAGCTCAGATATGCTGGAGCCAAATTCTTATGGAGACTGACTTGCTGGATCCGAAAATGCTGTCAGGCATTGTTTAATTAGCGACTCTTGTACCATTGAATACGATGTATCCGAACCGAAGTGACGGGCCGGGAAAGTGGAGCCGATAACACAACCGAACTACTTTAAGAGTTTCATCCTTAATCCTCAAAACGCGGGGTATCATGGTCTGTTCTGGCTACTGATAGAAGACGTGCATGATCTGGGGCTAGCTTTAAACCCTTTAAGGTCTGGTTGCGCTGCTCGGTTTACGGCGCTCAGATGATTGTCTGACTTGGCCCCTCGGCTCGGGAAATAACAGGGGCTATGCAGACAGCTATATGAAGTCAACGCCATGGCATGTCTTATTCTCACTAAAATGACCAAAATCATCTTTTAGGGTCCATCTCTATTAGACTACCGCCTTTTCCCGAAAAGTTCTAAAAATGACTTCACATGATTCTAGTTCTACCCTTGAGGCGAGACTTGCAGCTGTAGAGAAGCTAGCGCAACGAGTAAGGAACACGAGAATACTCTTCAAATCCATTGGTTAATCTTATCAGGCCTACGATCGAGGCGAGGTCGAGAACGTGTTTAGCAAGTATATGCATCTTCACAATGTGTTCCAAGACGAGCAGATCAAGGCTCTGTGGGTCAAGCGAGGCACCCCCGGAATACACGCGCAATACACCAATGTCGGAGTGTACACCGACTACGACAGCATCATGGCCTACCATAGCGGCCGACCATCCCCTCCCGGAAAACTGATCCTCCACGAAACCACGACCCCATTAATTGAAGTTGCAGGTGACGGCGAAACTGCAAAGGGGTTCTGGTTGATGGCTGGGGTTGAAAGTGGCTTGGCTGACCCCAAGAACGTGGGGACCATGCCAGAGTTTCTCTACGAGCCTGAAGACAAGAACGTCGACGGAAAGCGAGTCTGGACTCACTGGGTCTGGTGTCACTATGCCTTGGACTTTCTAAAGCAGGATGGCCAGTGGAAGATCTGGCATTTCCGCTGTCTTGAAGTGACTCGTGCTCCCTTCAGTGAGAATTGGATCACTTTCGCAAAGAAGAATCAGTTGGCGTTTGACAAGGCAAGCAACTCGCTCTTTGTTTAACTACTTGACGGTAATTAACAGTATAACAGGACCTCGCGTACTTTGGAAATGACGGCAAGGCTGTCTTTATGCCGACGCCAGATGCTAAGCCAGATAAGGTCAGTGACGGGAATGTTGATTGAATATGCACAGAACTAACCATGGTACTAGAAAGCAGATGTGTATGGTCCTGATCGAGCGCGGCAATTGGATGTACCTCTCCCAGCAGCGTACGAAACATTTTCTGAGACTCACGAATATTAATGTCAGTGCTTTAGTTGGAAGCCTTAAAATTCCAACCTGCTTTCTAAACTCTGGGGCTTATGAAGTCCTTACCAGCAGCCAATAAAGTAAAAATAGCTATACTGTACATTTCACAAAGGATTTAACTTCCAAGTCCAGACTCAACCGAAACAGCTCTCAAACTGCGTGCATATTTCGCTCGCTCATGCGTACTGTTTCACAGCAAGTTGGGCGAAGAGAGTGAATACGACATGCCTAATGAGGTTAGATAACAGGCAGTCTAGCCTTGTCAGCACTGGCGGAATCTCAGTGTGGCTTCAAGCGGAGCCAATAGATAACATCGAAGCCAGGTAGCCAGGGCCGCCAATCTTTCGGCCTCTGACCAAAGATAGGCAAATTTTCAAGCCACCAGGATGCGCCGTTGAAATGCTGAAACCTCGACAGCCCCATTTTGTCAGTTTTCAACCCTCTCCGCTTACCGCGACGGCGGGCCAGCTCCCAACATCACCACTGCCCAAATGCGAGTCAATCATAAAAGCAACCGAGATGTTTTCCGACGCTCAGCTAGATCGGCTGGCGTTGCTGGAGAGGGTCTTTTCGTCAATCAGCCTCGTGTCTGTGTTGCTGATCTTTATGACATATGGGAGCATACCGAGGCTGCGCAATCCTCGAAACACGTTTATCGTGTTTGCCAGCGTCGCGAATCTGGGCGCCAGCATCGGGACCGTTATTTCTCGCGATGGACTGGCTCGTGGCGAGGATTCGGCACTTTGCAGGGCGCAGAGCTTCCTGGTACACGTGCAAGTAATTCCTTAGTGTCTGGGTAGCTACTCAGTGCATGTACTAACTAACCTCTGATTCAGCTTCATGCAGTCTGATGCGTGGTGGTCTCTCGGCATGTCGGTCAATACCTTTAGGATTGTCTTCTTCCATTCGAATCCACATACATTTAACAAGTTGTTGTACTCTCTGATATGCTTTGGGGGGCCATTTATCTCAGGATTCACCCTGTTCTTCATTTCCACTCCGGCACGTGGTCCCGTGTATGGAGCGACAACTGTAAGTCGTGCATAGCTTGAGTTTCCACAATACCAGCTGATGTCAGGCCAGACTTGGTGTTGGATTCGAGAATCTTGGGCAAGCATACGACTCTTTACTTCATACCTCTTTGTGTGGATCTGCATCACCACGTCAATCGTTTTAAACACGGCGGTTGGCTTTCGTCTTTTTCGAGCGAGAAACGAAGCTCGAGCTATTTTAAACTCGCGCATTCATAGTACAACAGTCGATCATCAAACAGTACAGAAATTCTTTCTAGATTGGCAGTCAACTCGAGCTGACAAATAGTAGGTTGCAGAAACAAATACCGACACCCAGCAATCTCAACATACATCAGCGACGGCTGTGTCTGTTACTCATAAATTAGAACCCGGTCCCACGAACGTTGAGCTGATCCCTATTAGCCAACAGCAACAACCTTCAACAACGGCTACTGGGAGCACCAAATCCAAGTTTTGGTTTAAAGACGCTATTAAACGGGCATACCTATTCACAACTTTCATGTTCACACTAAGCGTCCTTGTGACGTGGGTACCAGCAAGCATCACACGTATCCATAGTCTCCTGAACCGTGATGTTCCATACTCGTACCAAGTTGCCATAGCGGCCGTTATGCCACTGCAAGGTCTCTGGAACGCTTTGATTTTTTTTACGACCAGCCGGGGCTCCATAAGAAGCGTGATCCAGGATAAATGGGGTCTGTGGAAAGCAAAGCCTACAAAGATGGACAGTAACTTGGTAGAAAGGGAAGCTATCGCTGGATTAAGACTTAACAGGTATAATGACACCATGGATTCGGGAAGTGATGTTGAACTCCGCCACCTGGCGAGTTGATTATATTGATAACAATAATTTAGACCCCTTAGAATAGCAGACCTTATGAGCTTAGGTTAAGGCTATTGGTGTAAATAATACTCTCAATAAGTGTTCCTGACTTCCAGTTCGGGTAGTCCATGACCACAGTTCCAACCAAAGCAGGGCGGTTGTATCCACCCTTCGAATTAATGATTTCCTCCAAGCTCTGGTTCATCGACATACCGCTCAGATTCTCGGTTGCGTAGTTGAAGTTCGAGTTTGGAACTCCCGAAGGCAAAGTCCAGTCAGTGACATAGCTACTGTATCCGATAAACCACACCGGAGCATTCGCCGGCTGTGGAGACGAGTCAAAGGCCTTGTTAAGAAAATCTGCAATATTTTGCTTCTTCTTCTGCAAGGCAGTGGCTCCATTCTGATCGAAGGTGTAGTTGTCCTCAACCCACAGCGACACTGGAGTGGAAGCTGTGTTGACGAGTGAATTGTTAATTGCTCCTGCAGCATTTTGAGGCCAATTATTGTATGCGTTGATTCCAAACGGCTCGTTTGCCTCGCAAGCATCCGGTCGAGGCACACGCCGAACCAATTGGATCTTGCCTTTGATCTGGCTCAAAGTCGGGATCGTTTCCGCAACGACCCAATACTTGTTGAGGTTGGATTGAATCAAGGTGTAGAAATCATTGGATACATTCTGGGAGCTCGTCGGTCCTCCATCGGCTTTCAGTTGTACAATGACTGCTTCGGTTGGATGCGTGTCGAGCCAAGTGTAGAAGAAGCCAAGTACGTCCTGAATGGAGAGAGGAAGAGCATAATCGCCGTGAGCAGCAGTCAATGGTACCTGCTCACCTCTATTCCTAGCCGGAATATTCTTGTAGCTCGCCCGAATGTCGAAGTATCGAATCCCAGCATTCAGCTGCTGGGTAATGCTCATATCCTGGGTACGTATCCAGCCATTTATAGGGTTGGGGATGTCGTGCCATGAGTACGTACAAGAATCATGTGTACCTGGAATCGAGAGAGCCGAGATGCTGATGTTCTGGTCAAAAAGATCGCCCATCCAGCTTTCTGGGTCCATGTGTTTGATAGGGCGGCGCGACCAGTATATGGGAGGATTGTCACCGATGTCCGTATTCCACGCTGCATAGACCCAGGTGTTGAAGTAAGCCAAAGCGGCCTCATTCTTGGTAAGAAAAGGGATACCATACCCCAAAGGAACATTTCTACTCCAAGACCTCTTGTTCTTTTCCCAGTGACAAATAAGATTGTTACTGCCGCCATGAGTCTTGAAACAAATCCATGAACGGTCGCCCTCCGGGTTGGAAATAGCACTGATGCCACTATTACCAGACTCATCCAGTCCGGTGGCATCATGACGAACCCACGGAGGCGAATCACCCATAGTCAAGGTCGTTTCCAAGACCGAGCGACCAGTCCCAGCAGCAAGAAACATCAAACGAACGTTGCCATCACGAAAATACAGCGCAGGATTGCTTGTAGTTTGCTCGTTGATCTGGGTGTTGTCTGAAAAGGGACCGGTGATGGTATCTGTGCCCGGGAGCGAATAAGACCAAACAAAATGGTCGGACTCATATGTGTTATACGTAACGACATGCAACACACCCTCGTGTTGGATGGCCGTAATTGGGGAACACCAAGTCGGGCCCCAGCTACAGCAGTAATTGAACGTTGTCCCATCGTAGCTCAGAAAGTCGCACCCGGACTGCGGGTTGATCGTAGAGTCGGTAGCTTTCCATGGTATGATTGCGTACAAGACTTTGTTGAAGACGACCAAGGCAGACGTATGAGCTTGTTTCTTCCCCTTGAGCTCACACCAGCTAGGGACGCTCTGCCAGCAATTATCGGATTCATCGAAAGTTGTCCAGCTGAAAGTATTGTCGGCAGCTGTCGCCCAAGTAAGAAACAATTTGCCTTTGTATTCACACATGGCAGGCTTGTGATGGGTACTGAATTGGCCAGCTTGGCCCACTTTCTCGGCTTGGCTCCATGGCGCATGAGGAGTTGTGTTGTTTAAAGCGTGTTCAAAGCCGCTAATGATACTATCCATATTGTGTAGAAGCTTTATCGTAAGCTAGAAAGTAGATAACAAAGAGTTAGGAAATTGATGAAGATGGGTATGATTTAGAGGTCGGAAGCAAAGTATGGCCTTTATATATCCGTTATAATTTGAAAGACACTATCGCAGTCATGTTTGCTCTTCGTATGCTTGTGCAATGTGAACCTAAACGCATCTAGATGCCATGGATGCGATACAGGGCTGGCCGAGATTCCAATGCCTCTAGCTATGAGGTCAAAACACAGCTGAAAACGCTCAGTAAAAACAAATAGCTCGGCAATAGTGTCTAGGTCTAGTCACTCGAGCTGAGATGTCTAATTGGTTGGATTATTGGAATGTGTCAACAATGGTTAGTAGCCAGCCACACCTTTTTTAGCTACGCACTAGTATAATATCCAGCTAATCATTTTATCTAAGGTATCAATAGGCTAATTAAACAGGCTCTGCTGTACGCCTTTCAATCAGGCGATGTTTGCAGCTTTAGTGGCTACGATGTAACCACGACCCAGGCCCACATTGATCTAGATCTAAAGATCCAGGCTGGAGGCAATAGTTGATTCCCAAAAAAGCAGCTACATCGACTCGGCTGCTCTTGTCACGCAGTAAAGAATTAGCTAGTTTTCTGTTCAAATTCCTTCTAACAATCAAAGTCACCTCTATACCCTTCCCCAGCAGATCAAACAGTGCCGACCAATGAAAAGACGCAACTAGCCCAGATGTTTTTCAATGCCGCATCTAAGCGACAGACCATAGCGTCTGAGAATTTGAAGGTCACTAGTAAGTCTTACAGGGAGGCTCAAAGCAGCTATTCGAGCAACAGACAGCCCTGGCCAACATCAAGGCGGAACTTGCCAAGTTGACCAAGGAGAAGACGGCATTGGTGACCAGATTTACAGTGGAAGGTGGCGCTAACTTCAACTAATCACCTATGATAGGACGAGATCAAGATTGTACTGGTGCACTGCATCAAGCTGGTGATTAATCTCAAGTCACAGATTACTAACCTGGTCTGCTTCTTTAGTGTCATCGCCACAACAATTATGTTACCGTGAGAAAGACTGTATCCAAGCTCTGAAAGACCGTTATCATCACCGTCCCCTCTGATCCCGCCGCACTTGAGAAGGGCAAACTGAAAGCCTGCAACTACTCCATTGTTGATGCAGAGTAAGCCATAAGCCAAATTTCCTTCATACTACTCACCAATCGCCTAGAATATGCCACTGAAGCAATGGAGATGATTTACCAAGATGCTTTAACTGTTGCAAAGACGTGAGTAGTATACCAGCAAATGGCACGCGAAACTCCAACTCTAACGGCTCTTACTAGTTAGAAACGAGAGGACATCCTGAACGGAATCCACAAGCGCTCTTAGGATGTTCCATCTACTATTAAGCAGTCATCTGCGGATACAGTCCCCAAATAGATCAAATCTGTCACTGAAATGACTGCCAAGGAAGTTGAGGAGTCCACAAAGCAGGAAATCGTGGCTGCTGCTGAGCACAAGCCCATTTACCGGCCTTCACTGGTAAATGTTTGCCTAGAGAGCGTCTGAATAACTATATGCTAACGATTCATTAGCGACGCAAGGAATAGACGGGTTTGCTAACTGGTTGTCTTGCGATCTAATAGCACAGCCTCGTCTCTAATCTTTGTATGGTCTGTCTATATTTAGGCATGTGTTAGGGGTAAACCTGTTGAGTTTGGGAATAGTATTAGTCTGATGTAATGGTCACTACTAGGGGGAATATACTTATTTGTTGTCTTAGGGTTGGTCTTTGCTCTGAATCTCTTATGATATATGCCGAATTTGTGTAGCATTTTATGGGGCCTCTGAGACCAAAACGCAACGGGTTACAGAGGCTGTTGGTAACTTCAATCCAGGTCAAGACAGACAGAGATGGGGTTCACTGCCAATCTGATACCTGCCACAATGTCCTTCAGAATTCCTTAACCTATCCACTTTAGCCTCAAAGCACTAACATCTTAACTCTAATAATGGCCAGTTAACCTACCAAGGCGCGAACTCTGCTGCTGCTCTCTAACGCCGACTAGCCGTATTACTACGGTGTCCCGCCCCCTTCTATTTAGTTGCACTTGGCATGGTTTCGCATAAGTCCAAATACGGATATACAACGTCTCAATAAGAGGTTCGCTGAGACGCAACTACCTGGATGAGACCAGATATCATAAGGTCCTTCCGGTGTAATACTTGCCTGCCATCACTTCATTGATCCACACTGCAATGTCTCGGCTGCCACCCCTTGATAAGATGCCGCTTGCGGCACGCAAGAATCGTAAGTGGTAGTCTCTACGGAACTATGGCTGTATATTGATCTATTATGCGTAGTCCGCAATGACTGGCAAAATAATCAGGCAGACTTCGAGAAACGTCTCTCAAAGGCCATGGATGTTTAGTGGAAGATCGAAATTGATGCTCTTGCCGTTGTGCCTTATGGCGCAGCTGACTCTTGGGCCCGGGAGAGCCCAGGCTCGATGATTGTACAGTAAGAAAGCACTCCCACCTACATTCGGATACACTATGTCGAGGAGGCCGTCAAGGAGCTCGAGAAGAACCACAAATATCACGATGAGATCAACATGCTAGCTTCAGCTCATGTCCTCACTATGGACGTAGATGAGGAAGAAACTTTCGATGCATGTGGAGCCAAGTTCACAAGCGAAAGAAAGCTTCTATAGTCTTCGGCGCCGACAGACTCGGTTCCAATGCTGGCTACGCTTTTTGGCATAAAAACCTGGAGAAGGGTATCAGTTTGGCCCCTACTACTGATACACTGAGCTTCTACGCCCGCAAAGGCATCCGTGAAGACTACGAGCCAGACATTGCCGACGTACAGTCTGACCTGAAGGGCATTCTCCACAAGGATATCACCCTGCACCCCCACTTCGAAGAAGTTTATGAGAAGCTGAACCTGACCAAAGACGGCACTGACTTTGACGAATACCTTGGTGCATTTATACTTAGCTATTTCCATGTCTCGTCAGTACGTTGGAGTGGCGTAAGTTTGACAGCGACGATATGCTGCAAGACGTGTTGAATGAGGCTATGGAAAAGGGAGAAGTGCACTTTCGCATCCTTGGTACGGTTGCGGGTAATAGTGGAGAGGCAGCCATTGAAGATGGTATACGCTACTTGCAGGTGAGTTACCTTCTCTTTCAACGTTATGAACTATCGCTAATACTCGGCAGACATCCCCCGACAAGTGGGGATCGAATATTAACGATATTTCTAATAATATTATGGACTTACTTTGAGGGAGCTGAACGTAGAGTCTTGGATATCCCGGGTTCGACGATTTCAACTTGTTGGAAGACTTCTGAGGCTTATCAGAGTTCTCGCCGAGTGAAAGCTGCTTTGAACTTATTTATTTTTTCCTTAGAGGATAGAATCTGCTGTACGAAGAAAGAGGTAGAAATCGAAGTATAGAGCATTATCCAAAGGGTTAACTCTTGGCATTATTAGCTAGGATTATGTAACTAGATCTCGGTAGTGATATGAGCTCTCGGTCACATGTCTTAACGGCAAATGGTAACCCTCACTAACAACTGAAACCATAATAAAGCTTTCTATAACGAGACCGGTTTCATCTTGACTAAACTGTTTATTTCCAGACCAATAGATTCAGTTGTTGCTCAAGTGGAAAGACTATCAGTATCCTCACTCAGTCCTTGCAAATAATTGTTCAACCTTCTTTACAGCCTTTGGATGTATGCGGCGGCAATGGAAACGAGCCATTGAGAAGGATCTTAGTGGGGATGAGTGACTGTAAGGGTGTTTTGAAGCGTGTGAGTCACGTTTGCCGTTAGACCAACACCGCCTACAGCGAGAGAGAAACCGGCAACTGGTTCAAAGGCAGGGAGCACTTTGACGTGGAAAGGCTCTAGGAGCTATGTTAATGACTACCCAAACATAATATTGGTATTCTTTATGAGCTTACCAGTGGTGGGGCCAAGTGTAAAGGTTTGGCTCTCGAAATCCTTACTGTCGACTGAAACAGTCTTGCTAGGCCCATCCTTACAGCTTATCTGATAGTCATGACTTTCGTTGGTGTCATTGAGAATAAAAATGGTATAAGTGGTCGGCATGGTTGGAGGCTTTCTGAAGATAATGTAAAGTAAAGAGGCTGCGATCTACAGGTTGAGAAGTTGAAAGATTCTATATAGCAAGAAGATGGAAGGGTGAGGCTTTATACAAATGTCACCCAGCTCCAGTATAGAGTCTCTTGGTCAACCTACACTACTCCTGTACGCTATCACCATTCGGTATCTCCGATATATCTCGGAGTAGCCCTGACCAACCTCCAATGTAAGTACGCCAATGGATAAGGTAATGCAGTTAACTTCTGTTGCCGGATTGCAGACGAGTAGAACGAGACCTGGGTTTTCAGCCAGCCGCCATTCTCAGCTACCCCGTTGAGACGTCACAAGACTTAACGCTGGGCTCCTCATTTCGTCTCAAGCTTTGAATAATCCTTTCGCGCTTTTAGCATCAACTGATAACTGACAACGGACGAACGGCTCGCAATCAGGCGCTGAATTTCAAGTCACCTGTCATTTGGGTCAAGGATACCGGAGAGTCTTGGCTGTCTTTTGTGACTTCTATTTGGTATTGCATTAAAGCATTCAGCTCTCATAGAAAGCGTCACAGGCATACCGCTAGACCTATTTCAACATTTTCTAACCGTAAAATAACACAGCTAACCCAATCGAGCGCTTGACACGGGAATATCCGTTAAGTCAACATGCATGGTGCTCCTTTTGGGCTTTCTCGACGGGGCTGTAAATCAATAGTCCCATATGCACGACAATCACATACCACAAAGAATATCCTCTCGCACGGCGTCTATGATCTATTGGCGAGGCTGACTTCTTAGATAACTCACCTAGGTAGTACAGGGCTTCGTGACTATCATATGATGTGGCTTGCCAATAGCATGGTGAATGCCTCCCTAGAGAGAGTATTATCACACTTCCTGACGCAAAATGTGCTTAGGTAGCACCTCAAGGCTTTCATTGTAGAGAACTCGGGACTTACACGGGAACGCCAACGCCAGGGCTTGAAGAGGCCAGTGGTCAACAGCACACAGGTGAAGTCAAATCTCCACAAAAGGCAGAGGCCTCGTGAAAGATGTGATAGCTCATGCCACGGGCAAGAGGTTATGGAGTTGCCTAATACAATAATAGAAGCTGCTTTGCACAGGGCACGTTCCTATTTGTCAATGAACGACAGTGGGCTGATTTTCAGAGCGGGCGGTACGCTTTTTAGCGCGAACACCCAAAGATGGAATAGCCGTTTTGCTTATCAGATGCCAGCCAGGCCTCCAAAGTCAAGGTTCATTACGATGCTGGAAAGCTTAAAAATCCGTTTTTGGCAGCCTGCCGCGGGTATCTCCATATCACATAGCTATTGAAATCATAAAATCGATATCACATTCAGCTCCTACACGGCGGGCGCCAAAAGTCTAGGAATGGTATTTCGCGACTCAGCCAGCCTTGGACCCCACTAGTGATGCTAGTCTGGGCGCAGAGGAAATGACAGAACTCACAGGGTAACTTTCTGTACAGATGAGCTATCCTCAGTGCAAGCAGGTCTCACGGACTCCATTTCTGGATAGACAAAGGTGCAAAGCCTCAGGCGTTGTTTAAAGGATGTCTTTACGTATAAATTCTATGGTCTGCTTCTCTCGTTCCTATATCATCTACTACTCACGAGGTTATACAGTTCTCATCATATCCCTCATAATCCAATTCTTCAATTAGTGTTTCTGATTATCCCAAGACTGAAAATGTCTAACGACGACGATAAATCTCTGGATCTGCTGAAGCGGGTCAACGTGTCCCTTCGGCAGGCTATCCTATCCAATTTTCCTTGTGCCTATGAGCAGTATGTGTGCCTGGCCTTGCCGGGCACAGTCATCGATACGAACCAGGGCGGAAGGTATGTTTCAGAGTTCCAACACCTGGTGATCTATTCTAACTCATTAGCTATTTGGCTGCATCCACAGGCATAACCGTCGATCAACGCAATGCCATCAACTGCAACGAGGCCATGTTGGCCGATAGCATGATGCCACTTGACAAGGTCATTGTAAGAGCAACAAGTCTCCTCTGCTAATTTCCGTCACTAACCTTGAGTCTTGTCAAGTTGGGACCCACGGGGAAAAGTGTCACGCGAAGCTACTTCACCTCGCTCGACATGCTTATTCCCCGCAAGACCGACATCGGCACATTTGACCTCAGCGGAGGCTCTTCCCACGACGCCAACAGCCCGGAGTACAAGTACACGCAGGCTATGGATTACCTTCGGAGAGAGGCACCAGGCTCAGCCCGTAGCACCAACAACGATGTCAAGGGATCCAAAGACACGCTGATCAAACGCGGACTTCCTGCGACTACTGTTGACATGTACGTCGAGAAGCAGCTGAACTGGTCCGTTGCCCGCGCTAAATGGGATGCCGCCCGCAATGAGGCCATCGGTGAGTCATTTGCCTTCCTCCAGGATATCGGTATCTTACATACAGTCACAGAGGCTCGAGAGTCTCAGCCATCGAAACAGAATGCCACCGCGTTTTGCATGCGACAGAAGAAGCTGAAGAGTGTAAGTCTGGCCCTACTCAATAAAGTTGGAATCGTTTAAGGGCTGGCTAATGGCAATGGTTGACTCTAGGCTCAAGGCGAACTTCACGCTCGCTGGATGGACTGGGTTGTCAACGGTGACAAGCTCAAGGTTGACTACTGCTTTGGTAAGCCCGCCAGTAATGACAAGCGAATTGAATTGGCGTTTAATTCTTTTCTTTACAGCGCTCGTCGACCGTGACAGCATCATGGCTCGAATAGAGCGCGCAAAGGTACGGCTGCCCATTCGCCTCGGTTATCAAGTCAGAGCACTGAGAATTCATGCAGGAGGCAACACGAGACGCAATGCTCACTAGCATCGACGGCACGGAGTGGGCACAGGTTCACCTGGAGCCGGCTAACTGGTAAGTACAATACACCGCTCCATCCCTTTGAGCTCGCCTCATACTGACTTCGCTCAAGGGCAACACTATGTCGTGACAAAGCGTTGGCGTGGCGTACACGTCACCCAGCCACTCCCGCTCATGTACAGCTGCAGCTAGATAGCCTTCGCTCCATGAGGCAGGCTTATAGTGCTTACGATGAGGTATGCATGCACGAGGAATAAGTGTACTATCCTGAGATATGCAATCGGCTGACGAATACCAGCAATTGAAGCAACGCGCCGCAAGCGGAAAGACTCCGCCGTTCAGTTTCGATACAGCCACCTTCCCGGAGAGAGATCCGCCGAAGCCCCAGAAAAAAGACGGAAGACGTCACTAATGAGGAGCTGAAAGAGGCTTACAATGCCTGGGATGCTGAGAATGCAAAGGAACCAAAGGTTGACTCGGCAATCAAGAAGGCGCAATGGAAGATCGCTGCGATGGAGGACGATGAGATACTGAAGGAGGTCAAAAAGCTCACTAATGACAAAGCAGCCGAGAACCCGTTGCAGAAGGCTGAGGACAAGCTGAAGAACGCTCTGAAGGACCTGTATGATGCTGAGCGTTCCTTCATCCCCGGCCCGAAGCTTCCAAACGAGCAACTCATGGCGAAGAGACAGGCTGTCCTCGATGCAAAGATGGCTTTGAAGAAGGCACAGACAGACGCGAGCACGGCCGAGCTTTCAGCTGGCGGAGCAGCCAATCTGCGCACGTCGATCAAGGCCCGTATGACTTCTCTGGACTCGGAGATTCAGCGGCTAGAAGGCCGTTTGACCGGAAACAACCCCCCGGACATAATCACAGGGGTGGAAGGCAACGAGGAAGGTTTGTCAGTTCTGAAGATCAAGCCAGATACTGGCGGCAATGCCGGAGACGGTGACTCGGGAACAGCCGATGTATGGACTCAGATCGATTTCACCGTGAGCTCTCAGACAACCGACCACAAGCAGGAAGAGCACGGCATCTCGGGCGCCTTCCACGCCGAAGCCCAGACGTGGTTCGCCTCCGTCAAGGCAGAATCCAGCTTCTCCAAGCACAACAAGGAAGTAACCGACTTCATGTCGGGTTCCACCGTCAGCGGCTCATTCTCCGCCATGGTGGTGAACATCAAGCGGCCATGGCTTCATGCGGAGCTGTTCCAGGACTTCGACATCGACATACCAGCCGGCACGTTTCTGAGCCCCGGTGCCAAAGCCATCAAGTACTGGGTGGAGTCTGGGGACAACGAGTTCGGGAAATACGTGCGGACCAACTATGGAAAGTTTCCCGCGTACCCCACGGCTTTTATCGTCGCTGCGGATGCAAACTTGTCTTTCAAGAACGAAAAGTCCGATGGGAAGGATATTCTGAACGTGCTGCAGACTGACAGTAGCGTGGAAGCGAGCTTTGGATGCTGGAGCTTTAGTGGAGGGGCGGGTGCAAAGTAAGTTGTAAAGGATCAATTCCTGTCGATGGGGATGCTAACCTTTTTGTTTTAAAGAGTCAAGACGGACGATAAAAGCGCCAGTCAGCACATGGAAGTGAAGAACGGGGCATTAAATATATCCTTCCAGGCCCCTCAGATCATTGGCTGGGTTAGCGAGGTCCTACCTGAGCTGCCGAGGGGAGACAAACCTAAGGAGGGAGGTTTAAACGGTGCTCCTGTAAGAGGATTCCGTGCAAACCTGTGAGTGCGAGTTGGGTCATTCTGAAGGAGGTGTCATAGGTTTGATGATTGCTTTGGGTGGAGTCTAGTACATCCCTTAATATTATCTCTACGCAACTTCACCAGGCTGCGCCATCGATGTCCATCAGGTCACCAGGCTATGTTGGAGAAAACACCATATCGCGTTACGCCAACTGGGTGGCGATATTCTTTGATCGGTTTCTGAAGATAATGGCTCAGCTGGAAAATCCGGGCCAATTGCAACACTGTAATTACATATTAATAGATGCTGCTGGAGACTTTTCGATCTGTTTGTTTAGGATAGTACCACTAGCCATGAACTATTACGAGGACTATTGACGTTGGTGATTGAGGTCGTGTCGAAAACCTGATAAATAGGACTTACGATGGAGACGTCGTTGACGGTGGGCGTCTCCGTTGGACTCGAGAGCTTGTGCTTTGTGACACCCACAACGATATTGAGACCATCCAGTACAGCAGTGGCGATCTCTGATTTCACAGAGATGAGGCCAGCGTGTGAGTCCTTGCCTGAGGCGAAGACGTTCTCTGAGCCCTGGCCGTTCTTGGACGAGTTTTTGAGGGAAACAGCGAGGTTGTCCTGGTCTGTGACATAGAAGACCTGGATGCCCTTGTCATCGCTGACGTTGCTATTAAGCAGGGCTGTGATTGGAGCCATTGCAGATGGGTAAATGGGTTTATACCAGAAGATTGTAAAGGGTTGGGGTAGCTTGCTGAAGCTGGCAATGTCAGAGCTGAAGATAATGTCACATTATCTGGTGAAGAGGTGCTCCCCTTAAATCTTGATTCTACACGCTGATCTGAACATAGTTGCCAACCCGCCACCCAACAGTCACGTCCAGACTCTGGTCGTGTCCTGAGTATTACGCGATTACTCTCGAGAGTCCATGGAATCTAATAGAACCGTTACTCGCTACGGCGTCTCGCCGTTCGCCAAATTTCGGACAATTTCCAGCCACGCTGAGTGACCTTGAGTCCTGGACCAGAGGTCGGAGACTGCATCGAGGCTGATGGCGTTTTCACAAGAGGAAAATGGTCCGCTACTCCGCAGAAGCTCAATGTGAAACCAAAATGATAAATGTAACGAGTGTGATGAAACTGAGACATATTCCTTATCGATGAGATGTATTGGAACAGTATTGGAATGTGGCCGGTTTGAGTCCAGTATCTCTACGCCCACGACGATGTGACAAGAAGTCAAGTTATTTGCATGCTACTATAACAATGTTGGTGTGATTTCCTATGGCCCAATGTCTCAGTTAGCCAGTGCAGCCTCCTCGCAAGTTGGTGAGATTATCCACGATAGGTGTATTCAGCCAGCCACTCTGAGAGTAACAATTACTATCCTAATGCCAATCCATGGGAAAGTTGGCCCAAACCACTTGGCATGTATCGTTGGCTTACATAGCCTCGGCAAGACAATACTACTGCTCGGGGAAAGGGCAAACAGGAGAATGGTTTACAGACAAAATCGCTGATCTCGATCCAACAGCGTCAACCTGCTTCTTCTCGTCCCTGGGTCCTGCATTTAAGCAGTCTTTTAGTAGGATCAGCTTACACAAATGACAAAAGGAGCCAATAATATATAAATACAAAAGTGGCTTAGCTGCTAACTTACATCTTTGTTGGCAGCTTATGATTGACTGCCTGATATGCAAATATGCCTTACCTGCCGTCATGTTGGCCTGGAAATCAGATCAGGCTCCGAGCTGTGTAAGGTATTTATTGTCTACGCCGCATTACTTCCCCTCCTGTTATTTTCGACCCTCATACCTCAAAACCTAACATGGGCGACCCATTCTCAACCTCCGTTGGCATTGCCGGCCTTATTTCTCTGGGCCTCACCCTAGGGAATGGTCTTCATACATACTTCAGCGCTATCAAAGACAGACACAGCGACATAGAGATAGCGCAGCAGAGCCTAAGCCTCCTTCGGTTCAACATTTGCATCCTTCAGTCGAACCAATCCAGGCTCGGTCGTCGGCATGGTCTAGCGGCTGATGGGCTTGCTCTAGGTGTGATCAACTGCGAAACACAGCTCAGGTCCCTCGAGATTCTGCTCAATGAGTTGACGACCCCTGAAGGCTCTACAGCTTTGAAACAGACGTTGCGAAAGCAAAAGATGATTGCCCGATACCCTTGCGACCAGAAGAAGCTGGTGCAATTACAGGACCAGCTCTCAAAAGCAAATGCAACCTTGAACAACTTTCTATCCACTCTTATTCTGTGAGTGACTCGGATGTAACAGTATTTAAGGGTTACATACTAATTATAGATAGTGAGTCCGTTCTCGATATTTCTAACGACATGGAGGCTCTCAAAATACTTTCGGAAGCACGGGGTACCAGCACCCAGACCATACCTAAAGTGATAGCACCCCAGCTTCACATTATCGCGCCCGAAGAGGAATGCGGCACTCTGGCTATAGTCTCACATTCAGCCCCAATAAGAGAACAACTCCCCACTATAAGTAATGATAGTACCTCTTTGCAACAGACCGGATTGAACAACCAAGAGATAGAGCTTGTATCCAAAAGCAGCGCACGAATATTCAAACAGTTCATAAAAGCTCACACTCAACCTCACTATCTTCGAAACACCGAGTTCGAGACAAGATTCTGCGCCAATTCCGCTACATCGGTATGCACTTGCAGGGCTTCAGCGAACAATACCGGTCAACTCAATCAGTTTGGGGGGGGACTCACCATCTACAAACGGGGATATACCAAAGGATATCATTATCCGGAATGTCCTTTCTCCGGTACATCTCAGAGAGAAGCATCGAAAGTTCTATTAAGACTTTCGTGGCTTCTATCCATCGTTTCGAAGGCCTTTATTGTCTCGGTTTCCCGAGAGCACCCCAGTGGCTACTCTGGTATTTCCTTAAACTTACGATCTTGCCACATAGTTGAGAGCAGCCCCGCCTTCAAACTTTTCTTTCGTGGCCGCTTTGACAAGGCCTCTCGCACTCAGTTTAAAGTGCTTCATGACTACTACATACAGTATGGCGTGGAACATATGGCTGAAAGCCTAATCCAACAGCTAAGAACTATTTATGCTTCTGGCAAGTCGTCACCCTTTGATGTAGACGAGGAAGGCAACACTATTGCCTACAGATGTGTAGAAGTCAATATTACCCCCCTTTTGTTGCGGCTTACTTATAAACTAACAAAAGTATTTGAGAAGGCCTGTTATAATTTCTTTACTTACGGCATCAATACACAAGCAAACGAAGTTGCAATCAATGTTGTTTGCAAGCTTCTGTCATATATGTTTGACATTGGGGTGCCTGTTAGTTCTTTCAATTTCAACCAAACGTAAGCAATTCACTCATTCAACAAATGGCAATGTTTAATATCTACTAGGCATATTCTGGATATTGTGACACACTTTCGTGGCCTTTGGCTGCTCCCTAGGCTCTATGGGCTGGTCGCCGATCGCGATCGTGGGTTTTACTCTACTGGACTCGCTCATAGGCAGCAACATTACTATTATGGGCTTTCAGAAAACGGCCAAATGATTGAACCGCTTGACGCTTTCTGCAAGTACCCCGAGATGTCAGCAGGTATTTTGATTGTGATGTTTTTTTTTTTTTTGGTAGAAGACTAATATAGTGATATAGATCTTGGCTTTTCGGATCTTTTTTTGACTGTTATCAACAAAGATCTGTGGAAGCTTCAAGCCATATTGAAAGACAGAGCTATTAATACAAGGATCTTGCAAAAGGACCTCTACAGACGTAATATACTACATGCTAGTACCGATTGGCCGGCAGGACTGAAAGCGCTGCTTGAACATGAGACTGTCGTATGGCCCTTGATGAACAATTTGTCATCCTTCTTTTTCAGCCCACTTGATCATGCGCTCTGTTACAGCAAAAATCAATGTAATGCACCGGACCAGTGGACTGTCTGCTATAACTGCGCTTGCTTTGTGCCTGCCCAGCTACTTCTAGAAGCCGATTGCAGCGTTACTGTGGGTTGGTATCGATATAAAACCCTAAGGAACTGTTCTTTGAGAGCTCGTATGTTGTTCTTTCAGCATATGAAAAACCGGCGCGAACGATTACGGCAAATTGCTATCCGCGTCTTACCCAGCGCATTCCTAGAATGTTACCAAATAGATGCCCAATCTTTACCGGATGCGACTGCTATGGTTTTATGGGACGAATTACAAAAAAAGAAATACGAACGTCTTCGACAGGCAGTTGGTTTCAGTAACAGCCTCGAGCCGCATTGCGGAATCAATCCTAGCAGTTGTAGAAGTTTTTTCGGCCATCTTCACCACTGGAAGGTTGCCATATTGGCATCCACTTATGGTTTTCAACCCCGTGACGAACATGGAGTTCCGACACTCTTATCAAGAGACCTCCAGGATGGCTGTGATGATTTTGAAGATTTTATTACCTATATTGATTGGTTACTTCAGTTCAACCTGGAACTAGAACTTAATCTAGGACCTTTTCACCTCTCCGCCCTCCACCGGTTGGCAGCCATCCTTGGGAATAGGGTCAAACACTTGTTTGACGATGGGGAAAGCTTTCCGGATTCAATACTTACAAGGACACATGTCTTGTTCTCGGCAATATGCGGCGATGAATCCCAATCGAACGTGCCATGCCCTTGCATCTCTGGAGTTTTCAACCGTCCTGTCTGCTATCTGATATCTGGAATGATGACATATTCAGGCGTCTCAGATCCCGAGCGCTTCTGGGAAAATATCCATCGGACCATTGATCATGTCATGTTGATGCTTGACCTGATAGAGAACTCGACACGTGGTCCTGGAACACTCTACTTATTCAAGTGTACGGTTCATAGTCTTACAATGATGTGTTTAGGCGTAAGACATTTACCGATTTGCTATACCAGGCACTCAGATCCTGAAGCGATTATGGATCTCAATCTTCCAGGATGCAGACAAGAATGGACCGAAATACTTGATGAGGGCCAATGGTTGATCGATCGACTGAATGCTCTCGACGAAGAATTTAGTACCGCCTTTGAAAGGGAAGTTGCTTCCATAGCGGACTTTCTTCGGGGTTACTGGCTGGAAAGAATGAAAGAAGTCATAAGAGATTTACACAAGCCCCTGACTGACCAAGACATATACGATTTACATGCAATTGGGGTGGTCTTAAATGAAGAGGAGACTGTAAACTGATATTAGTCTGTAAAGAGAGATAAAGAGTTTAGCTATTTAGAAGGCCTTTTAATATATATATTAGGAATGGTTTAACCCTAGGCTTAAAAGTTAGTACTATCAATAGTACTATAGCTATATAAAAACCATAACATTAAAAGTTAAACTCTCTCTGTAAACCCAGCCTGTATATATAATGCTTGTAAAAGATATCCAGGCTCTGGGGTAAATGATTGAGAACAGTAAGGACAAACAGCACACCGGATACTTCCAGTAAAGGACAAGAGTGGCGCTGGTCTTTTACAACAAGGGCACGCTGCCTCAAGACTTAAGATACTTGTGTGTTCCTTGGAATAGTTCTGAAGAGCTTTGTCAACCTTTTGGTGATAGGCTGCTCTCTCGCCTGGTGTCAAATCGCTCTCCAGCCAGTAGATATCGTAAAATTGAGCTGGGACATTAAGTCCATTGTCAAGGTCAAGCTCCAACACATGAGCATTCTCAACGCTGAAGCTACCGTTGATCCCCCAGTCACTACCCCACGAATTGATAAAGGTCAGAGATTCGGTATCACATCGTGTTAGTACAACAGCATGGCCCCCGCCATCTTTGCCGCGTCGATGCAAATGCATGGTGGCCAAGTTGAGCACTCTTCCTTGCATGTTAAAGTAGTTGCTGAACGTATTCCAGCCTGAAGGAGAGAGACGAAAAGTTGTCAAAACAGGCCGCCGTCTTAGAACAGCTTGACGGGCACTGTTTTCATCCACGGCCTTAAATCTCAACGGTCGGTACCAGGCAGCCACTTGTTCTAGAACCTTGGCCACAGACCATCCTCCCTCCCTCGCGGGGAACATTGTTAAAATCCGCTCTCTGATGGTTTGGATGCTTGGACAACCCCCTTCACGATCAACAATGCGGATTAAGGCCATGTGAGACACAGTAGCTACGGCATGCGCATAGCACACACCTTCATTCCCTTGGTCTGAAGGATTATTGCATGTTCGGACATGCGCATCGTTCACAAAGCTGTCGAGGCTGACCTTGCCAAAGACGTCCAGGAAAACATCGGCGCTTCCAAATCGAGCAGATAGTAAAAGGGAGCAAAACTCCTCAAGTGCATCTGTGCTACAAACGGTTGTATAAAGTCTGCAGTCGCCTGAAGATGGGATACGCCAGCCTGTGGAGGCCAACACAGGAATTGGATGTGCGCTACCGTGAACAGGAGTAGAAATATTGAAAAGAGTACGCTGCCCTTCATCCCAATGTGGCATATGCTTGTCATAGAGGCTCTTTTGTGCTTCTGCAGACTGATTTGTGAGGAAGATAGTTGCTATAGTGACATTAATAGCCTGTAGTTTTTGAACAGGTGGTAGTGGATTCCCATCGGTTGATTGACCGTCAGAAATGAGAACCAGAGCTTGTTGCTGAGCTTGGTAGGATTGAAACACTTGAATAGTCCGTTCTAGCGTCTGGCGCATTGGTGTGCGACCGTACATATGGTGTCGCAGGCTGTCCAGCAGTGTATTTTGCTCATTACTCGCCGAATTGAAGCTGTTATCAATCTGCTCCAACAGGCGAATAACGGCCTCAATTTTGCGAGGCACAAAGTTCTGATATCCATTGAGCCAATCATTCAAGATCTTGCGTGCCATGATCATTGCTTCTGAATTGTCTGTGGCAAGGTCCATCGCACTGGTAATAAAGCCAATCCCCAAAGATCCAGCAAAGTCGGCAGCTTTCTCCGTTGCATTGATGCCAACAGTGGCGGTAAATGAACTGGGTATAGCATTCGCAAACTCATCAATCATGGCCGGGTTTCTCATAAGATAATTATGAATGATACGGGCCTCGTGCTTTTCAAGTTTGGTCCGAATGTATTTCGTAATATGGGACCGTCCTCGACGATTAGCCAGCTGGATCAAAAGATCATGTGCGTTCTCGCCATTATCCGTTGCCATCATTCCTTCGATCGCACTGCACAGGTCGATTGCAGCTGGGGCTCCTTTGCTTGTATCAAGCCCAAAGACCCCTACAAAGAGAAGTGCGTTTGGACTATGTTGTTGCTCGGCTCGTGCCAGCTTGACTGCTGCTCGCAGAACAGCGCGAAGTCTCTCAATGGCCCTTTCATCACCCCGGCCACTTTCTAGTGTCTGATGCATTGATCCCGACACATCAAGAAGACATCCTACCACAGCAGAAGCAGTTGAATGAGAGGCCATTATAGAATAAAAGATATTGATTAGAGATGTTTATCTAGATTGTATAATAAGGTATTAATTTATACTAATTCATTGCTCAGAGGGTTATTATACGATTTAAATATTTTGGAGTAATGCCCTGGTGTGAGCCTTAGGCTACCAGATACCTATTTTCAACGTCCTACTGCTATTAAAACCTAAGGGTGGTAATACCTAGCCCAATGGTAAAAGCACATTGCCCATCAGGTTGCAACCTCTATGGTATGATGGCTTGGTCAGTCGTCCTTCTAATTGTCGCCACGTAAGCAAGCTAAGCCCTTATCTATTTAGGTCAACTCAGCTACCCGGGATACGAGATGCACTAATATAGATGGTTGCTGCAAATTCCCTGTACGATTGAATGAACAATCCAGTCAGAGTCCAAGCCTTTAGCCACATTGAAAATTGGACCCTTGAAATCCTCTAGAGCTCCGTGTGAAGGCGGAGTGAAAAAAAAGCTGGATTATCTTAAGGGAATTAATCAGGCCATTTTCGAGTATTAAGGGTATTCAGTTAATAAGGAGGGTATTAATGAATATATTAAGGCTACCTATTTATTCTTAGAAGTTAATCACATATTATGCTCCTGTCTCGGTTTTTTAACAGACCTAACTTATCTATCTTATCTTCTATGTTAATATTGACACTCTTCCAGTCGTAATCTTCTTTCAGTTCATTTATAGTTCAGTCATCACTTACTACATGTCTGCCATTCTAAGGGACGTAAGTATTACCAGCTTTCTTAGAAGCTTCTGCTCAACGCCATCAATGCCATTTTTCGGTTACATCAGAACGTTTTGGGGAAATTTTCGTGTTTTCTGGTATCGTACCTGTAAAGCCAGACCTTGTTAAAAGAGATAAAGGGAAAAAGAAAAGGAAAGAAAAAGGTTTCAGGTAATGCGTACTTACTGGCCAGATCGGAGACGTATGGGTGGAAGTGTTCTATCACATCAAGGTCCCTAAGAAATGCTCTGATCCTGCGACTTGCTTACGCCAGTGTTGCCAGACGAACTGTGGGAGGCCAACCACGGCTGAGCAGGCCCAATCAACAATCAATAAAATCATCAACTTTGGAGCGGGGTAGGCTCACCAAAACCAGTTGGGCCTTTCTCCGTGATCTGGAAGATTTTAGAAGAATGAGGAAAATGGCTCAAATACGTTACTGACCTTAAGTAAATACTGACCGGGCTGGTGTAAGTTTCGCTTCCTACTACAATATCACATTTATCATTATGTATATATATTATGTAATTACATCTGACAGTATTTGAAGTTTATATGAAACTGGTATCCAATAGAGTGATATCTGAGTTCCAACCAACATGTTGTCCAAAGGCTTAGGTGTAGCTTTGCTGCCTAAGATACCAGGCATCCAGTCTAACCTAGGTTACAACATCACCGTAGAGTCAGCCGCTACTTACCTTTACCAAGACGCCTGCTCGCTACATCTTCTGAGCACCAATAAACTTCAGTTTTACAGAGAAAACCTTCTATCTAAATAGCTTCGCTCAGGCTTCATACTGCCGACTGAGCCCTATCACCCTACGAGAATTCTTATCTGAGGGCCAGGTTTGGGGTCACGACTCTACCGCAAAGGGTCCTGACGGCCCATTTCTCCATCTACCCGAACAGCTGCCGTGGCAACCGATCTGTCGTCTTATCTAAGAGCAAAACGAAACGATAATACCTCTCTGTGAAGACAGCGTGTTCAATGGCACGTCTGATGCAGAACGTTCAGGATGCAGCGGAGGATGTAGTAGTTCCTGCTCCCAACATCTCACCAAGGCTATGCGAAGAACAGCAAAATTTGCTGGACTTGATTCTGTGTGGACGCAATGTCTTTTTCACCGGCTCAGCGGGCTGCGGAAAGTCTACTGTTTTAGAAGCTGTCGTCAAAGAGCTAAAAGCAAAACACAAACGAGTTGACATCATTGCTCCCACTGGGAGGTCTGCACTTCTAGTACACGGCATGTCGACTTGGTCTTATATGGGCTGGACACCCGACTTCCACAAATATTCCTTAGAAAAATTGAAAAGTAAGGGATTTCGCACCTATATCGCGGCTCGTCTGAGACGCACTGAAGTTCTTATCATTGATGAGATCAGCATGATCGAGAATCACCATTTGGAGCGCATAAATATCTGTATGAAGGAAGTTCGATGCTGGAACTCAAATCTCAAAGGTCCTCCTAGCGATGCGCCTGCCTTTGGAGGAGTTCAAGTGGTTGTGACAGGAGACTTCTGCCAACTACCTCCTGTGAGACCATTCCAGTTCTGTTTGAACTGCGGACTGGAGATGAACCTCGACAGTGACGGACTGAAGTACAATTGCCCTGAAAACCATGGGCCATTCAGGGACGAGGATAAATGGGCCTTTCAGAGTGCTGCTTGGGAAGAAGCAGGGTTTACTTGCGTCAACCTTCAAGAAATCCATCGTCAACGTGATGCTTATTTCATCACAATGCTTCAGAAGTGTCGGTTTGGTATTCCATTCACAACAGACGAGATGACAACGCTGATGAATCACCCCCATAACGTTGACAAAGCCACAAAACTCCTTTGCACAAGGCGCGAGGTTGCCAAGATCAATTCGAATAGTTTTCGAAAGCTCAAGACGCCTGTCTACATGTACAAAGCCTTGGATGGTTTCGAATGTGGGCAAGAACAGCACTTGCAGTTCGACCGCTATACCACCCGTGATGCTGATGGACATTTATTAGCCTGCAAGGACCACAGGCTAGAACAAAGAGTTTTATTGAGGGGAGGTATGCTTGTTATATTACAGGTGAACCTTGATATTAAAGGCGGGCTCGTTAATGGAAGCCAGGGTGTCATTTGTGGCTTTGAAGAATTCGACCTCACAAAGTTTTTAGGTGGCAAGGATAGCAGAGACGGGACGCCCTCATTTAACCTGTTCAGTGGGGAACATGAAGCGCTCAAGCGAAGACAAGTGACGGAATTTATGAAAGTACAGCAGAAGGCAACACGAGGACATACGGGACCGATTGCAAAGACGTTCTGGCCACGAGTTCTGTTCCACAATGGAATGAAGTGCACTATATATGCTGCATGTCTTGTCAATGCAATCGGCGACAAGGAACCATATTCCTTCTTGCACAGAACTCAAATTCCTCTGATACCTGGTTGGGCAATGAGCATCCACAAAAGCCAGGGTATGACCCTAGACCGTGTTATTATAGATCTGTCCAAAGCTTTCGTGGCAGGCCAAGTTTATGTCGCTTTATCAAGAGCAACAGGCCTCGAAGGCCTCAGGATCGACGGCGATAGAGGGGCACTTACGGCATTGTTTGAAGTTGACAGGTCTGTGAAGGACTTTTTACAGACTAAATTCGGGATAAATCCATGGCATAATTACTACTAAATTCTAAAGAGACAAGACGCTTCGCAGTTTACTACAGTAATTATAAGAGACTCATATCTACGATAAGCCATAGTAACTATGTGCTATATAGCTATAAATACTCTTCAAATAACTCCATATTACTTCATTAGAATTAAAACTATAATAATCTTTTAGCCCAGAACCACATCTAAAGCAGTACCAGTAATAACTATATGTATCCATCTATCCGAGGTGCCCTAAACGCCTAATAAAACTATATATTTTTCCTTTAGGAATTCAAATACTTCCCGAATATTAGCGATTTCCTTAATATACTTATTACATACCAATACAGTCCACTAGCTAGATATCATTACTATTAACAGTCCTATTATCATGTTCTGATACACGTCGTATACTATCTCATCGCTAAATAGCCTTTGCCTCCATAGGCTGCCGTAACAAATTATTATTTTATACGTGATAGTCAGGTCCCAGTGTAAGCCGAGTTACCCGGGAGCAATGTTGATTATTCGACTCAGTAGGGACCAGAGATACGAAACATGGCGGGTTTCTGGTGTGCATTCTTGAGTATATTTCAAATGACAGATAGAAAAGCTTAACAACACAACTTAGAATTTTCCATGGAGCCAGACAAGTAGGAATAACGGACCTACGTGTTGACCTTTCGAAAGTTGGCTTGGATTAGGTTAGTCTCAATGATCCCGACGAAGTCACTCTCCATTCCATTGGTTGGGATAAAGTATCTCTTGGATTCAAGAGGACCGCAGTTAATCTGTCGAACAAGCTGGACTGCATACAGCGGGCTGAGTTGGATAAGATCATGACTAGCTCTGTCATCATGCTCCGAGGCGGATATTCTAGGAACCGAGGCTCACGACGAGAGGTTATTCAATTTGGCTTGGCATGAGATATATTGAGGGCGATAAGGCTCAATGCTGTTACAATAAAAGACCCAAGAGGTCTTGGCCAAGGGCTGGGAAGAGAGGGATAAATCGAGATGAATACAATTGAGGACTGAAACTAGGAAGAACAGGAGGCACACATATTACTTTAATAGAAGATGAAGTTACAGTGGATAGCCCAGGAACAAGGATAGCTAGATGAGTACGAGTCAGAGGTTCGAAATGACAAAGAAAAAACTACTGGAGGATGCCAGAGAGTCAGCTGAATCGGAAGTGTCATGGGGAAGTAAAGGGGCTTCTATATGAAAGGGTAAGTGGAGAAGAACCGGGAAGAAAAGGGAGATTTTGACTGGATAGAATTGTTGCAATACGACACATTTTAAAGTGTACATTCTTGAGAACACCGCAATACGATGTGTACCTCCAAGGTTACTGCTACCACGCTATTTGATGCAGTTCGACGAATCAGACGATGGTCAACTGGCAAGGTCGTCTTGCATTCAACCGAGCCGCTACCCCGCTTTTGGTTGTCTCGTAGATAAGGGTTTCTTTGATAGTTTCAAAACCATCCATCTCATCAAGTCTTACCAGATAATATGGCCAGCGATTTAGATCCTCATGTTCTGTGCACCGAGAATATCAGTCTTCTTTTCCTCTTGCACAGCAATCCCAGCGCGCCAAAGACTGCATTAATTTACAGCGATCAGATACGTGAAACTGGCTATAGCTTGCCGTTTGAAAAGGAGCGGGGCCTTGCGAGTACCCTAGCTTTTCTTTCTAGCACTCAGGATGACCCGAATCGAATTCCTGCTTTATGCATCGAGAGTACTCCTGATAGTCGAGATCTGAAAGTGCATATAGCCGTGAATAAGAGTAGTTACCACGACGGTAATGCCCATCTCATGAAAATGACCCACGCGTTGAACAAGATCCTTGCGTCACTTTCGCGACTCGCAGATAGTACGTGCAATAGCCCACTCATAACGTGAATCGGCTAGCCTTTTTTTCGTCACATTACTATCCAAGTATCATATACTAACAGCTTAATAGCAGAGGGCAACAATAGCACGGTCGAGAATGTCTTTGATACAATCATAACTGTGTGCACAGAACGCATCCTTTGTCGGCTAAATCTTCGTTCGAACCACAAACAAAAGATAAAAAAACCAATTGCTGAAACCTTGAGGCTGGCTGTGGTTTCTTTAAGAAACATATGCGGGAAAATATCGAGCCGAAGCGAGTTGGTAGATTCCGCAGCGTTGTTCGACATTAGAGCGAATGAAGCTATTAAGCTCATCGTGGCCTGGACCAAGCATCAAACTGTCATTCGGCTACGAGAACTTGTGGAAGGGATCCATAAGCTATGGAGGGTTAGCTGGCTTAGCGACCTTCTCAATTGTATACCAAATAACCTGATGGACCCTGACTTGAGAACAAGTCTGTATAACACCATCTGCAAAGTGGCCAGATACAAGGAGGCTGCTAGACATCTCTACCGCATGGCCAGACGTTTTCCGGTTCTCCGAAGAGTAGAAGTTGTTCCTGTTAGCCTTGCACCGCAAATGTTTTCTCAAGCAAAAGCCGACCAATATTCACCCTCTTTATCCGCCACATTACACCGGGTTGTTAGTAAACACAGCCTTTCTGTTAATCCTGACAGGATTTACACCTTGCTGAGGCTAGGCAAGGAGGAGGCTGAACGCATGTTCTCTGACCATGTCCGGCGAGCTCTCCAAGGAGCGAAAATCCATTCGGAAATCCAATTATTCTATCACATCGAAGGACTCTGCCTAACCCGGCCGCCTCGCGTCGTTTGTTCAAGTAAGGATGCGTGCTATCTTTGCGACCTTTTCATCACCGCCATCACGAAGTTTCACACCCCAAAATGCCATGGAAGACTATACCCTGGCTGGCGTTTACCAACAGTATCTGAGCAGGATCAAACACTAAAGAATTTCAATCATGCCTTAGAGGAACAGGCCAGAAACAGCATCAGGAACTTGTTGAGAAAAAAGATAAAGTTTAAACTTCCAGATCCTCGAGAAAGTACAATTTTGACAATGAGCCGGTCGGTTTCAACGCTGGTTCCGTCTTTGACCAGCCCCAACATTGTGGATACGGTCACTGACACTACAACCATACCTCATGAGAGTATGGTCGAAAAGAATTTAAAGCAAAGTACAGCCATTCTACCGAATGTATCCTCGAAGGGTGATGGAGACTTCTCAGAATGTTCTGCCTCTGATGGTGTTAAAACCGAGATCACTGAAATCAAAACACCAACCACAGCTGGGGATCAAAGTCAAGCATCATCGTCTTCCAGTAAAGAAAGCAATATTCATCATGAACAAGAGGTTCAATGCGGCAACAAAATCTCCGGTTGCATCCCTCCAGATGATGTGTCGTGTATCCTTGTTGGTCCATTGAAACTTTACGTCGAATACTCGGCTTCTCATACTGGGAGTCAAGATCTCCACAAGGATCTAAAACTTGATGTTGAGTGGATCACTGAGACCCACGACCGACCGGCTCCACAGAATGCAGAAGCTCCGGTGATTGACATTGAAGAATTGGCATATACGTCGTCGCTTTCCTTGAACAGTTTGAATGAATTGGATTTAAAATACAGAGGACATATCTTCAAAATTCGGCTGTATCCTCAAGTCAACGAGGAAAGTTTCAACCGTATCAGGGGGTAATCTTTCAGCGTCACTATGACAACTTCTCCCAGTATATCTAAAGATTCCATAAAAAACGATTTCCACGCTCTAACGGCCTAATTTTGAATCTGCTCCTTCCGTCATCAGAATGTTAGGTGATATCTTTTAGCTCTCTCTGGACCATCGACGGCCAGTCTCCGAGTTATCAGTCTCGCGAACCACGCCTGATCAACATTTAAAGTTTAAGAAATATTCCTTCTGCAACGCTCAAGCTTTTGAATGGCTTCCTCAATATATTTACTTTCAAATGGCTATTTAAGTACACACATACCAAATCGACTTATTGCTTTTCGACTAGCTGAAGGTTGGGGCTATTATTTAAGCTTCCCCGTCGTTGAGTGGCCATCTACTATTGTAATTATCAATTATTGAGACGCTTTTAGCTCCTTCCCGCGAGGCCGTTCGATAAGAGCATTAAGTTTCTCGGTTGTGCCCTGAAAAGCAGTAACTTCTTTACGGAGCCTTTCGATATTATCCCTGGTGTTCTTTACCTGTCGGGAGTATTGTAAGTATAGGGAAAGCCCTTTGGCCGATAGATCGACCACTATAATAACACTGAATGCGATACCGAGTGCTTCCACCCTTGGATCTGATTACTGTATTTGTTCTCAAATTTATTGATGATGATGATAACGGCCTGACCAGACCTGGCAAGTGGCCCTTGTTGTCTGTGTCCTCAAAGATTATTGAATATCCCAATGAGCAACTTGGCTTACATTATTGGGGCAGCGGGACGAAACCGAATTATTTCTCCTAACCAAAACCCGCGTGGGTGCACGAGAGGATTATTGGGCGTAATACAAGCGGCAATTCATATGGTAAAAGCTTGGATGTAAGGATCTATTACGCTTGTGTTTCATTTGTATTGATTGATCGGTAATGAACGGGCATAAAAAGTGTGGAGATCGGCTTGCTCTAAAATTGCATGATGTGAAAGGGTTACATAGCGCAATCTGCAACCTATCGACTGTCCAGTGGTGGAAATATTAACACATTGTCTTCTGACCACGGGAAGTGGGATTTATCGGATATGTGTGCCGTTGTAACTAGGATGAGAGACCTATCCGATATTCAATCTCGGAATTGACTCAGAATGTGAACGTGTCGGAAAGAGTCGAATTTAAGAAAGAACTAAGTGCTGCTAGAATATGTACTAAAACAGTGACAGCTGAAAATAAGACTGGTTTATTCTAAATAGTTAATAAACTATTGAACTTTAGATAAAGCTGCATTTAAGTCTAGATGCTCTCGCGTTTCCTTAGTCTCCTTGACAGCTTAAGTGGTCCCTGACAGGTTCGGGGATATCTAACTAATTATGCACCAATAACCGAATACACTAACTCAACAACTCCAACCTAGCATTGTAAGCATGTCATCTAGCTCGTTTCCTTGATAGTCTGCTGTAAATGGCCTGACGAACAAAAACGTTCGAGAATGGAAATGCGGAGCTGGCATGTTCCGGTCTAGCCTTGCTTGAGGTGTTACGCCGAAGCTAGTGGCAGAGGGTCTGAACCACGACCAAGGAACTATCTACATGTCACTGGGTTTAGCGGTTTTAGCCCGGTAGTGGTTGTAAGCCACATGCCGTGATCCGTTATCCATGCAATACATTCTATATAAAAGCCGATGAATCTCCAGAATAGAATAGTTGTTGGGCCATTATTTCTATACCAGCCCATTACCTCATTCTTCACCACACGATGAGACTTGAGATTCTTTTCGCACCCGCACTTGCGGCTTTTGTTCGCGCTGCTGGCGTCACTGGCGCCGCTGAAGGCTTTGCAAAAGGCGTCACAGGTGGCGGCTCAGCTGCTGTTGTCACCCCTACGACAACTGCCCAGCTCGTGTCTTATCTCGGTGACTCCTCTGCCCGGGTTATCATCTTGGACCGAACCTTTGACTTTACTGGAACCGAGGGCACGACCAGCGCGACGGGCTGCGCTCCCTTTGGCACAGCTTCAGCCTGTCAGCTTGCTATCAACAAGGACAACTGGTGCAATAATTACCAGCCCAATGCTCCCAAGGTCAGTGCCGAGTTACTCTTCTGCTGGGTCTGAAGCGTTTTTAACCTCATAACTCTATCCCAGGTCAGCGTCAAGTATGACAATGCTGCGTTGAACCCCATTCTTGTCGGGTCGAATAAAAGTCTCGTCGGTATAGGAAGCAAAGGCATCATCAAGGGCAAGGGCCTTTATGTTGCAAAGGGTGCCAAGAATGTCATCATCCAGAACATTCACATCACAAACCTCAACCCTCAGTACGTTTGGGGAGGTGATGCTATTGCCCTTGATAACACGGATCTTGTTTGGATTGACCATGTTACAACGTCGCTGATCGGCCGGCAACATATTGTTCTCGGCAATAACCCAAGCAACCGTGTCACTATCTCAAACCACAAACTCGATGGTGCTACATCTTGGTCTGCCACATGCAACGGCTACCACTACTGGGGCTTTTATTTCACAGGCTCGGCCGATGTACGTATAATTCCTTTGCTCTTGTTCAGCAAGATACTTCGCTCTCTGCTCTCTATCAAGATGCTAATTTGAGTAGACCGTTACGTTCAAGAACAACTACATTTATAAGACCTCTGGTCGCGCCCCCAAGGTCGGCGGAAACACCCTTCTCCACGCCGTCAACAACTACTGGTACGATAACGCCGGGCACGCCTTCGAAATCGGTGCTGGCGGCCAGGTCGTCGCTGAAGGCAACATCTTCCAGAATGTAGCCACACCACTTGAGGCATCGAGCTTCGCTGGTAAGCTCTTCTCGAGTCCCAGCACCGCTGCCAACGCCGTCTGCTCATCTTACCTCGGCCATGTATGCCAAGTCAACGGCTTCGGAAGCTCTGGTACTCTTTCAGGCAGCGACACCGATTTCCTGCCCAACTTCAGTGGCAAGAATGTCGCTTCTGCTGCTGCTTACTCCAGCACTACTGGTCTCTCGTCTAGCGCTGGCTTTGGTACCATCTAGAGATTTAGCGCATTGAAGAATTGAGGCGGCAAAGGGATGCCTTTACGATGCAGAGGACTATTTTGTATGTACAGAGTTAGAAAGTAATTAGTAGTCAGTGGTCATGAGTAGCTATTGTTGATCAACTGCTACAGCCCAATGAGAGAGTACATGCTATCTTGAACCTCAAATAGCCAGATTGTAGCAGTATTCAGTATCATGATTACATAACCATGGCTAAGAGGCCCTCTTCCGTAGCAAGATAATGAGTGTATTAACAATCATCATAAAGCCTTTGCTCTGGTGCGGATGCAGTCCTCTTCTATCTCCTGCTGCATCATCTAGAGTAATAACATAGTTATTTCCTCAGTTATATTAATCCAATCCCAATACTATAAGTGTTATAAAGATAGACATTATTGCCAGGATCATAGCATAACTGGTTTCACTTATTCTGTTTGCCGAGTTCTCCTTGGTACCATCTTCTTTACCACTTTTAGTGAAATCTGATTCCTGATGAATAAGGGCCACTGCTGGAACTCTGGTTACAACAATGCTGTCTCCCATTACTTCTCCTGTCTGCATATCCCGTGTAAATGTTGCCAGAGGAATAGGTTGTGTATAGATTTTAACAGCGTAGCCATCTCTCATGCTTGTCACGGGTACCACGGATGTTGGTGCCAGGAACCCACATATCTCTGTATATCCATATGAAGACGCTAGACCAAGTACTGAGTAGCAATTCCCATTCAAGTCGATTTGATACTCGCTGAATCAGTTAGCATCACGTCAGCCCTCAAAGGCATTGAGAAGCTTACCTTGGGCAACAAACGGCTAATGTCTCTGAAGGTTCCAAGACCAGTTTCCAAACACTTGTCGGATCTGTAGGGAATGGCCGACCTGGCTCCCAGCCAGGCGGATCGAATCCTGATTTTGTCTTGGTAAGATCCCCCGATATCGCTGCAGTGCTCCCAGCTCCCTTCAAATATTTCCCAGCGGTTGTCCAGTTGGCAGGGCAGTATAGGCCAGGTGAGTAGTAATGGTAAAACCCAATGTCCAAAGTCTTGGCATATGTCGCTGTAATGAGATGATCGTATTGATCTCCAGACGGTATGCAGCTACCATATAGCTGCATTGTGCAGGTAGGATAAGCCCAGAGATATTCAGGCTTGTCGCTATCATCAGCCAAGTAAAGATGGTTTGTTGCGGTGGCGCATGATGCTGGTGCAGTATAGGTTGTTGTCAGTGGCCCAAAATTGGTTATCTTGGCCAGGGTGACCGATGTTACGGTGGGCATCTTGTCGAAAAGCTGAAGAGGCTTCTTAGAGAAACAGTTTTCCAGTGTAGTAAAGCACGCCAGAGTATTTATCTATATTGCTAACATCAGATGTGAAAACAATGGCAGAGTGTCTAGTTAAGTATTGGAATTTCCAAATTACCAGGTTTTAGAATGCCAAGCGGTGTATTGGTTGCCATACCCTGCTTTATATGTCCAATTAGTTATCTCATTCAAGTCCATCACACTGACTGGACATCAACAGACGAGTGTCACCTGCTGTATTTAGCTTAGCCTATTGTGGCACAGTTGAAGTACAGCAAGCTGTGCCGCTAAAATCAGGTTTTGAAGCCACGAATGTCATTCATGTGATTTATTTCATTGTCATGTTGATGTAAGGAATAAGCGCAAATAGCTGCAAATGGTTGTTGGGCTAGTGGCATGAGGGTCTGGCAATAATTGAATAACAATATATAGGTCAATGAATTAAAAGTCTTCAAGTCATGGAAAGAGCACCACAAAGCATACATTATGCTAGTAACCAGCATTATCATACTTAAAGATTTCATTTAGTATAGGTACTTCCAGGCTCTCCGACTTATTTCATACGTAACAATAGCCTCTTATTCGGCCTATCACTTACTCAGATCAACGTTTCTCCAATACCAAATGCCTACGTTGACAAAGGGGGCCCATGCCTGGCCATTGAATCGTTTGGTACATACATCATTAATGCCCGATTGAAAATTCAGTGTCGGCTAACAAGATGATTGATGTGCAGTCAGAATCTGTATTTGGCCTGATGGCTTTTCCTTGCATCACGAACTCTACTATATCACAGGCATAGTTTCAGACATTAACAGAATACCTACAAGGAGTATCACAAGCACAGCCAAGGTAGGGGTTATAGAACTAGGTTTCTCCCAGTTCTTATTACTTCCATATATCTTGAAATCAGTACTTTATAGGTCTTCTGGTATCACAATACCGGAATACATAAATAAGTGCACCGGAATTAATATTCAGAAGAGGGCGGAAGTCCGCAACATTTCGAGCCTTGTGGCACGTTGTTGATATAACCTGAAGGGCACGTATTCGGAGATGGAGCGCCCAATTGCGTAACTAATTCCCATATGGGATAAGAACCACTTCTATTCCCACGTATTTCAATGCTGGTTGCCTCGGACAGTTGGGGTTTGTTCGTATTATATAGTAAGGACGAATCGCTGTTGTTTCTATCCGCGCACCGAGCTATTCCCATTCGCCTATTCTGGTCCGCTCCGAAACAAGTCATGGTTGTCTAGTTTGATTCAGATACTATCTCCACCAACCATCGAACATGCATTGACCAACGAACTCGGCGTCGATATCAGAGGTGTGTCGCCCAATTACAGTATATGTTTGTTTGCTATTTTATGTTTTGCATTTATATTTAAAGATGTTTGGATGCCAACCAAACTAGTCACCAACTGATCTAATCAGTCAAACAGCAACTTCTCGAAATGCCTTCTCCTAACTAGATCCTTTCTGTGCTTGCGGCCATCGCCGTCGCCGCTATCAACGCAGCGATGGGCCCTTCTTCCAGCACTGGACCCGTTGGCTGTGGCTCCTGGATCCGGGAGGCCACTTTGACTCTTATTCTTCCCGATGTCCCCCAGGTCTCTACTGGTGTTTTCTCTCTTTGGGTAGGCATGGGCGCCAACAAGGGCGACTTGATCCAGTCTATCGCAGATGACTGGCAGTCCGACGAGTGAAGTACCTTTGCTTACACTCTCACCAAGTCTGGAGATAACTCTCAGCTGCCTGTTCAAGATGAGCATCAGACACCCGCCAAGAACGCTGACCGTATCACCATGCACTGTAAAAAGCAGCTGACTCCCAGGCTGATTGGTTAAATTGAACATATGCAACAGACAAGTATGATGCTTCAACTCAGGAGTACGTCCAGTATGTCTCCATCAACGGCAAGCAGGTCTCTACTCTCTCTACCTCCAAGGGCCACGAAGCTATGGGCTTCGACAGCTTCGTTGAGTGCGGTGCCTCGGACTGTGGAACCATTGGTGCTCACCGTAAGCCCTAAAAAGTAACTCGAGGATAACTACAAACTAACAACTCATTTCATAGTGGGTCAACACCAAGATCACTCTTATCACTACCGACCCCAACTACATCCAGACCTTTGGGAAAGGGCGAGGGCATTACTAGCGGCGAGATGACTACTAGCTATGGTGGCAAGACCCGGGTTATTAGTGATGTTAACACCCCATCGTTTACGTTCTGATTGTTGCAATGTTATATTTATTTATACTTGACAGAAGTTGAAAGTGCTGGTTTTCCCTTGGTCCCAAGGCATGATAGTTATATAACCAAAGAAACTAGATAGTAAGGAATTCTAAAGCTAGAAAAGGGCTGCAAGTGCAGCAAGAAGAGAAATTACACTGAAGGTATAAGTACCAGCACGGCTAACAACGGCAATTGTACTAGGGTGAGATCCTTCAGAGCCAGGAATATCAGAAGTCTGAGGTTCTCCTTGTGAACCAGAGCCGGAGCCGCCATTTTTGCCACTATTGGGACTACCGTTAGGGCTAGTGTTAGATCCGCCAGTAGACTCTCCGTTCGACCCAGAACTAGAACCAGGCTGAAAGTTGCCGCTATCTCCGTTACTAGAACTTGACTTGGATCCTCCATCAGATGCCCCATGAGGAACAGTCGCGTTCCAATTCACACCCTGATGAGGTCTGACAACGTTTTTCTGAGACGGACAGTTAAATCCACTGCAAGTAGGTACCGCATTGCTGTAGTTATCAGGAGTACCCCAAGATTCCTCCCATGGCTGATATATCATCTCGCCACTGGGGCAAGTGCTACAATCTGTATCTTTTGGAACAAAGAATATGTTGTAGTTATACCAATCAGGACATTGCTGGGGTTTGTAAACCTTCATGCTGCCACAGATGCCTGCAGAGCAAAACTTAGGAATAAACCTCTGACCACCAGCGCAGGAGCAGGGCTCAGAGATATAAACCCATTGACCATTATAGTCACTGCCGTTGATTTCGACAAAGGTATAGACAGTGACAGAGTTAACTGAATGACACTTCCCATCAATACATACCAGAGTGGCTGTGATAACCTCGGTGGCTGTGCTTAAAGCTCTAGTATTGGTGGTGGTGGTAGTGAAAGTAGTAACAACGGTCTTCTGGCCCGTCACGGTTTGGGTGACGGACTCGGTAAGGGTAACACCAGCCTCAGTGGCGACGTAGACGGTGAGAAGGATATTGCTAGGTATAGCTTGACGAGCCCGAAGTTTGGAGCTGATTTCACCTCCACAGAACTGGGTGCTGTTTCCTGGACACTCGATATCGCATTGGTCAAGGCCGACCCGGCTAGCAGCAACAATCTCATCGCCACAGTAACAAGCACTATACAAGTTAACAGCAAGGACTTAGAGTAAAAGGATAAACTTACGTATAATGGACCCCAAAATAAGGACGTCCAGTACAGAGTGTAGAACACATGTTCAGGTCCATATCGGGGTTAGATTGAGCAAGAGTAAAGGTTGGGAAGCCAGCAGTAGAGGCAACACATCCGAAGAGAGTGAAATCACCGACATCACTGGGAAAGCCAGCGGGCAAGGTAGCAGTTGCAGAAGTAGAAGTACTAGTAGCAGTTCCTGTAGTATCGCCCTCCGATCTGGTAGAACTATCTGCACTGCTTACCCCGGTTGTGATGTTAGTAGGGAAGATCGTCTCGCCTTCGGAATTGGTGGTAAAACGCCCGCTTGTGGCACCAGTTGCAGTTCCAGTAGTCAAGACAGTCTCTCCATCTGAAGCTGAGCGGGTAGTAGCAGCGTCACTGCTGGCGGTAGGCGTAGTCTCAGTAGGGAAGATGGTCTCGCCCTCGGAGTTGGTGCTAAGGCCAGCGCTGTTGGTCTCGGAAGTACCGGTAGGGGTTCCAAGGATAATAGAAGGGATGGGAGTTGAGACTACCCCCTGACCATTCTGGATGGCGGCCCCCTCAAGGACTATGTCGATATTGTCACCGTTGCAAGATTGTCGGAATACCAAGTCGTATGAATCTTTCGGGGGTACAGGGTTGGTAGATAGTTTTAGATTTCTAAAACTCCCAGATACCGGGACAGCAAGGGCAACCTCACCATCCACGAAAACTTCAAAAACACAAGGGCTAGACTCAGCCCGCTTCCTACTACTTCCTGAGGGGCTCACAAATGTTACGTTAACAACGCGATTAACGGATATGCCCAGAGAAGAACTGATATCACGCGAAAGACTAGCTTTGAAGGACGCATATGAAGTGTTTATAGCAATGGGCGCAGGAATGGGGATAGGGATAGGGAGAGGTCTCCCCTGTCGCCGGTTGAGATTAGAGTCAGAGGCCACCGGAGACAGAAGGCTTAGTAGATTTGTATCATGTTAGTTGGAGACACTCTAGCCACTCTGGTGAATTCTGGGTGATACTCACATACTATCACCATCGGGTGGTGGGTAAAAAGAAGCACCTGGGCCCAATACGGCATTTCGCAGATCCAATGCAAATGATACAATGCTTGATGCTGAAGGAGTAGTAGTGGTCTCGGTGCTACTAGGGCTTATAAGGCTGTCAGTGGTCCCAAATTTGGTGGTGGTTACCAAAAGGGCAGTAGTAGTAGGGACCGAAGAAGTAGAAGAGGTGGCGGTCTCAACAGCCGAGGTACTGGAGTTGGTGAACCTCGTAAACTGGCCAAAGGCACTGGAGGCGCTGGCCAGGAGGAGGCCTGAAGTTAAGCGCATGATTGGATAAGGGATTGAACGAAGGAGTGATTGAGAATAGAATGGAGAGATAAACGGCGATGATGTGAAGTGGATGCTTAGTTTAGTTTATATACATCAAGGCTCTTCACCGCGGTAGAACATGACTCTCATTGTGCGCATCTCGTATCCGGGAGTAATCACATTCCTGTTCAAAGCGTCCTTACAGTAACGCAGCCGGTTGCTTGGTTGTATTTTGCTATGAGACATTTCCGGCGCGCGAGTTTATTCCGAGAAATACAAACAACGCTATAAATACCCAAGCTTTTAGCTAAACCTGTAGCAACCACCATGCATACATACAGTCTTATCATTGAAGACATCGCTTGTCGTCTTAACAGCCCACGACCAATTGAAATTCTTTTCCAGATCAAAGTAGTGGAAGCGAAAATATGCCAGGCGCGATAGTCCAGCCGGATTTATCTTAGTGCCTCAGCCAAGCTCATATTGATAACCGTTCTAGTCGTTTCAACTGCTAACGTCCAAACGGACAATGGTTCCTTGCCTCTGGTAACTTTGTGGCTGTTTTCTGGAATGCTTTTTTAAACGAGACCGTGATAGCATGTCTGTCAGCTCTCATTTTTGACCCAGACATGTTCTAAACCAGGAATTGATCTTGACTTTTTGATAACATTTCCATGGTAATGTAAAAGGCTTAATTGAAGCAAGACAAGTAGGCAGTTACTTAGTATGGCAATAAAGGTATAATAAACACAGATTTATTGAAAATTCAGTACATGGCCACCAAGACAAGGCGACGATGGACGTGCAGTCAGAAGCTGTGGCTGGCCTAATGGAGTAGACTGAGAGGGATGCGTTTCGCACGGCTTGGTCTGGAAATTGTCGCACCCAGTCTAAGTAAGTCACAGTGCATGGAAGATGATTGGAGAGCGGTTAGGTAAGTATGCATAAAATCCCCTCCACTGGAATAATTGGTTGTGGTGTTTTCTGAAATTTCAGCCGCACACGGTTGGCGCTTACGCATCACAAACAGAGCACCCATATCTCTCAGCTTCCCTTAACTATCTAAATGGCCTATAACAAAACGTAAGACTTCGATAGAGACTTTGATTACTAAAAAGCTCACTATGGTAGGGACGCTTCCCAAAGTGATGCTCTAATGCTAATACGCCGACGAATAGCCACTTCGACAGCTGCATCCGGACCCGAAATCAGCCTCAGGTCGTGCCCCTCCGAAGATAGAGTAAGCAACAAACCCTGCAGCTCTCACCAAACTGACTCTTTCAGTATTGTTGCCGTTCATGGCCTTTGTCCTCCGACAAAGGGTGAGACGAGACATGCATTCGACACGTGGAGAACTCCATCGGGCCAAAAGGGACGTCTATGGCTGCAGCAAGACCTTCCAGATCACATTCCCGATTCTCGAATCTTTTTATATCAGTACAATACAACTGCTGCATATGGACAAGGCCTCGATGACTTTCGCAGCAAGGCGGATAATTTACTTGAAGTCATCGGCATTGAGAGAGGAGACTGTCCCGATAGACCAGTTTTGCTACTTGGGCATAGCATGGGGGGTCTGTTGATCAAGCAAGCTCTGGTCAACGCCCATACCAATCCTGGCTACAGCGCCATCAAGGATGCTACCACTGGCATAGTCTTCCTTGGTACCCCGCATGATCCTGCTACTGGTGAGCTTGGTGAAGTAGCTGCTGCAATTGCCAAAGACTTGGGCCATGAAACTGAGGTTCCTTTGGTTGAGTCGTTGCAGGCTGGGAGCATCTTTTCTGAGCTCGAATCATGGAAGCATCAGGTGCTCCAGTATGACACTGTCTCCTTTTGGGGGTCGTCCGATACCGTAGGTTACATGGGCTCGATTTCACAGTGTATGCTTACATTCTATTGTTCCAGATGGTCTCTCGCAAGTCCGTTAGTCTTGGATTGCCTGGTGACGTTGCGAAGATTATTGAACTGGACGCCAGCCACAGAGGGCTCTGCAAATTTGGCAACACCGACAAAGACCAGCACAACTTGAAGATCGTGGTTGAGAACATCAAGCGTCTATACGATATAGCAATAGAAAAGTCCCAGTCGCAAGGTGCTTGGTACCCGGATGCGTCCGGCTTTGAGACGCCCCGCACTTCAGAGGACTATGGTCAGGACGACCTTGTAGATGGACAGACTGTCACAACAACTATGAGCGATACGACGAGGTAAGTTCCGGGCTATGACGAAATGGTTGGGCCACCACATTGCTAACAATTTAAGACGACCCGTGTATACACCGAGCCAGGACAGCCAACTTCAAGCTGATGTAACAAGCGTTCAGAACTCTCTAACCAGAACTTACGGTCATCCTGCCCCAGAAGAAGCCGCGAGTCTTGCAGGCTCGGTCGTGGACGACCTTCACATCGCGGACACCGAGGTAATAGAGCCAGAGACTCAAGGCAATCTTTATTCCCGGACGCCTGTTACAGGGCTCAGTCTGTAAGTTATCCACTATCTGTCCCTCTTTCACGCCGTCTAACGACTTGTCCCGGAAGACCAGAGCCTATTCTCAGAAGTCTGTTATCTTTGCACTACACATGGCCTACCAAGCTGCAAGAAGAATTGATTTCTGTCTTCACATCACACCCTCCTCGTATCGTGGCCGTGGAGTATCCGCCTGGAGCTGGCAGAACCACTGCACTGGTGATCGCTCTTCTATTGCGCATAGACTACAGCTCTACCAATGTGCCCCAGGTATTGGTGATAGTACCAAATCTATTACTAGTCCACCAGATGGAGAGCCGCATCAAAGACATAGGTATGCAATGTGACGGTCTTGTTGTGAAGGCTATTCCTTCCAAATTCGAGAAGGACGAAAAGTTCGAGGCAAATGTTATTATCGCCACACCCGGTAGACTTTACAGTTACATCCACCGCCGTCGAGTCACCATGTCTGGGGTGCAGCTTCTTGTTGTTGATGACGTGGATTATGTTCAACATTTTCAAGGACTAGGCGACCAATGTGTTCGAGTCGCCGCCCGGTTGCCCAAGACAGCTCAATTTCTCTTTTCCTCTGATTCATCAGGGGAGGCTTCAAAGTTCCTGAGCAATTTTGTACACGGAGACAAGCTCGAGCTGAAAGCAGAAGAGCTGAATATCAACAACATCGTTCACGTGTTCTTCAGGTGCAAGACGGAAAATCAGAAGCTTGATGTTATCTGCAATCTCCCTGGTGTCGTGCAGATAGGCATGTTGATTATATTTGTCAAGGTAAGTACTTAGCTCTTCTCTTTTTAAGATATACTTGACTTATAACCCTCAGACAACATCTTCCGCACATGAGATAAAGAGAATAATGGCAAGGGAGGGTCACGTTGTAGCGAATTTGTTCGAAGGGGGCGAAACTGAGGACATGAAAGTGCCATTGAAGAAGTTTAAAAGCGGAGAGGCCAAGGTCCTTATAACAAATGACTTTAAGACCCGGGGCCTTGATCTTCCCTCTAGCTCCATGGTCATCAACTATGATATCCCGGGTGCCGACACATACCAGTACATTCGTCAAGTTAGTCGCGCGGGAAAAGCTGGTCGTTTTGGTCTCGCTGTCAATCTTGTGAATGGCGAGAAGGAATTAGACGATCTTCAATCAGTCGCAGCATCTCGGTGCTTTGGACTTCATGAGCTTGACTCCAACGATTGGGAAGAAGTTGAGCAGTTCATGAGAACCTGTACTCGATCTCAAAGATTCTAGGGAGGCCCAATATACCACAATACAGAGAACAAATGTCGTCGAACCTTGGTATAACTGGCGATTTATAGCTAACAATCAACTACTGCTGTAACAAATTGCGTCCCGGCTCTAGTGTTGACCCAGCCATTTTCGTACTGGCCTATCAACGCTGTGCAATCAGCAGCCAAGGTCTAAAATTATTGAACTATTGATTCACTTCTGCATCTGTGATTGGCCGCATCGGAAATTTGCTGCCGCCAGAGAACCGCCAAGTGAATGCACAGCCTCACGTGAATCAAGCTCTGCTGACGGGCGAGGCCTCACAAATTCTGCTTATCTAGACTCTAAAATTCGTGAAATCCCACGTCTCTTGGCAATTCTTTACTCTCGCTTGCAAGTGACTAACCAATTCCGGAGTTATGAACGGCTCGGACGAAGAGAAGGAGAAGGAGAAGGAGCGCAAGAGGGATATAGTGGGAGACTTTCTGTATGCGTCATTTATTCGTCAGCAGCACCTCGATCTGCTCCACGATCCTTCTACTAGACCCTAGTTCGAGCGCTGACGTTTTCTCTTATAGGAAGAAGAACTTGAATAAAGGCGAAATAGCATTGAAGCATGCGGTGGGCCTCGGCAGCCAGCCAAATGTCGTTCCTGTAACTGAACCTGTAGTCGACGGACCGCGTCGCCCCGTGGAGGTCGGATGGCATCCTGTCGGCGGATTTGCCGGAAAGTGGTTTGCGGAAGAGACGGGATTGGGCAAGATGATCACAGAAAAGATCAACAAGTATCCTGATCCGACTCAGCATTGGGCTGTTCTCGTTGGTGACTATGCTCATCAGTTATGGATGGTGAGTTCGAACATCACGCCCTGAGGCTGAGATTGGAGCTCATGTGGGACAGGATGAAAGCTTTGATGTGATCTATACAAATGCAAAGATTGAGCGAGACGAGTGGCGGACATTTCCGGTTGGAGAGACGCGCTTCAATGATGATGCGTTGAGGCGAGCTGGTGAGTATGACTTTCTCGCTTGGCCCAACAAGCTCGTGAGAGGTGGCATGCTAATATTACGGCCATAGGTGAATCAGTGATCCACAGCATCAGGGAGAGACAACCCACATACAACCTCATAACCAACAATTGCCAGACATACGTCCTCCAGCTGCTCGACGCCATCAAGGTTGGAGTGAATAAAGAGTTCGGCACTACCCTGGCCGTCTACGAGAGAGTCTTTGGACCCGGCAAGATCAAGGATCTTTTCGACGGTGAAGAAACGCCAGGGGGTCAGCAACATCAGATTGAACAGGGAGGAGAACTTGTGGCAGAGCCGGGAACGCAGCAACCGATGCATCAAGGTAGATCGGATACAGTCAACTTGGCACAAGATGTCATGAACCAGAATACCAATCAACTGGATACCGAAAGAGAGATGGAGAGGCATGAGGACGAGAAAGACGAGAAGGAGAAGAAGAAAGGGTTCTTCTCGCGGTTTAAACGGAGTAATAGTTAGTTTAGACATGCCTTGAGGGAGTTGATGAGGTTCGACGTTTTTATATACCCCTTGGAATAATAGTTCAGCAGTGCTTCCTTTGACTGGAAGCAGAATTGTTATGGGGGTCAAATTGGCACATTCTCCCTGTCTACCCTGTTGCAATTGTTATCTGACTGAGATATTGAAAACCCGGCCGTCAGTCTCCAAGACATCCATCCACTAATAACCCGGTGTCATCCTCTTTGTCGCATTCTACTACTTCTCGGCCCCGAGAACGTAAGCGAGGTCTTGGCAATTACAGTTTGGACTACATGACTTGGTGTTTCTGCAGATGCAAGGTCACGAAGGATGATTTTATTGCCGTCGCACCTTTCTTCTCCCAGGCATCTATTTCTCCCACCAAACAATCATTCAACATCCAGGGCCGCTACGTGTACGAAACAGAAACAATCACAGCCACGCCAGCTTATCACATCTTAGTTGTTGCGTGCTGGGCCTGCAAGGGATTTGTACTGGATAGGACCTCTTAGATAAGTATCAGACTATTGGTCCTTAGACTACGAGGCCGGATCGCTCGTCTGTCCCCTGTGCAGTAAGTTTAAGATCTCGGCGGCAGGTCCAAATTTAAATAACAAATCTTGCTCATATATTAAACCGCGTAGGTTACTGCTGCTTGCAAGAAGCGGACTGCCTTAAAAAAGAGAGACAGGTGCCACTATGGGAGCTATATGCCAGGGATGCCTGAGGCTCATCCTATACTAGAGAGATGCTATGAGATCTAACAACGCTTCCGAAGTCACTTCAGTTCACTTTCATTATACGTAGTTTCGGAGAAGATTGAACATCTAAGGTGCTATGATTATAGTCATAACTATGCTATTAAACCAAGAAACCTAATTACTAGACGCTATCCATATAGATCTTTCCCTCTATACCGTCTGTAATTTAATATGCTAAAACCACTCCATCTATGCGCCGATTCTATTTTACAAACTCCCCGATTACCAAGCAAGGTCCTTTGCTATTTTTCCACATGAAAGACCAGAGCAGGAAGAGTAGAGGCTCTCATCCTGCTCGGTCTTGGTAGCAGACTTGTCCAGGATCTGCTGAGCAGGTCTAATCTCACGGCCAGCAACACCCTCGAGCTTGCGGTGGTGCTCAACTAGTTGATACACTTGGTTCTGGAACTGAAGAGGGGTCTGGTCAACGAGAACACCAGCGCGGAGGTTCTTCTCGGCTGGGGCTTCTTGCTCGCTGGCTGTTTGCTGAAGAATGTCTTCGACCTTCTTGAAGTCTGCATCGCTGGCGCTCTTGTGTCGGTAGACTTCGTACTGTAGTTGGGACTTGGTGGCTGATGTGGGAACACACCGCAGGAGGAAGAAGAAGTGAGGACTAAATTGGTCAGTTGTTGCTCGTTATAATTTACTGAATGGGGACTTGCGAGATGGTCATAGAGGCATTGGGGAAGAAAAAGTCGTTGACAACAGATTTCTTCTCAGCGGCGTTCTCAAAGTTATCAATGTTGCTGCCAGTGCAAGACTTGTCGGCCAACGTCTTCCAGTTGAAGCTGCTAGAGTCTTGCTTGACGTGATCAAACTTGTAGTCGTCAAAGTTGAAAGATCCGTGATTGGCTGACTGGCTGAGATCCTCGCTCCATGGGTTCTCAGGCACGGCCTTGGCGTCCATGTTGATCCAGACAAAGCCCTTGGCATCGACGTGGGTGTGAAGAGGGAAGAGACCGTTCTTGGAGCGATCAAAACCGGGGAGATCCTGATACATAGGAGCCTTGGCGAGCTGACCGTTCATACCGTATGACCAACCATGGTACTTGCAGGACAAGACATTGTTCTGGCCATTATCCTTGACAACTACAGGAAAAGCACGGTGACGGCAGATGTTGTGAAAGCCCCTAATAGTACCCTCCGCATTTCGGATGAGGAAGAAATCAAAACCAGCTTCGGCATATCGAACCCAGGCACCCGTCTGGTCAAACCGCATCTTGTGAGTGAGCAGGATCCATTTCTTTGAGAAGATGGCTCTTCGCTCGAGTTCGTAGATGTCGTCTGACTTGTACCATGTTGAGGGGAGGGGTTGAGTGAGGGGTGCAGCGGCGGGGATGGCTCTTGAGATAAGGTTTTCCCTTTGTGGTTTAGATAGTGTCTTTGCGATGAGGGCGATTGCAGCCGCTATGGCGAAGAAGACGAGTGTGCCGAGAGTCAACATGTTGCTGGAGGTCAGAGTACCTTGAAGTGATGGATGTTTACCGATCAATTGGTCTCCTGCTGGGGGGACATGTTAATCTATATATTTACTTTGTGTGTCATTGATCTAGACCAGCCGACATTCTGCTCCCATGGTCAACGCCACTTTCACCCGAACAACGATAGAATGATTGCAAGATAAACGGGCATCCGCTAAGCACCCGGTCATGTGATCGGTGATAAGGACACTGACTCTAGTCTCAGCGACAAATGCCATTGACGGGATTGGGCGCAGATCAAGTGGACCATGGAGTTTCTTCCGCCCTTGAACGGTTCCACGCCGTCAACCCCGGGTCACATTCCCCTCTTGTATCAGTCCAACGTGGCAGCGACGCATCAGCTGGTTGAAGGCATCCGCGATACTTGTATTACAATTTCCTATCGCGTTCTAGGCTATCGCACCCCGCATCTTTCGACCTCCGCATTTCGCTCAGAGATACCGGACTCTTGTGTCCGTGCCCCGATGTTTTGGTCCCCCGTATCGTGACGCACGCAACCTTGATCGGCATCGGTAAAGCGCAGCCGGTTCGGCTGCGGGGGCTCTGCTATCTTTGATCTCAACCAACAGCGCGCGTCCGTGGCCCGGCATTTCAATTGCTTCCAGATAACAAACGTGGTGCTTCTTGTTCTGGACCTTTTCTAGAATTTTAATGTTACATAAATATGCATCGCTTCCCGGAGTATCACCCGCCGCTATGCCAATAAACGGTAGCCTGCCGACGACTGACAACTCAGAAGGCACCAGCTGACTTCCATGGCGGCCCAATTACTTGACTACGCTGTTGCAACTTACCCAGCGCGTATTTACCTGCATCAAAGTAAGCTTTTGGTGTTGAGGGGTGAAAACATGGAGGTCTGGTTCTGTCAACAACACGCATTGACTACTGGTATGGTTGCTTTCCATGACGAGATAACATTCCGAGATCGGCCAGTCTATTCTCCGCAATGGCATAAATACTCAAGGTGCTCCGCGATAAACCCTTAGCTATGGTATTCAGCTCCAAATGTCGATCCTGCTTCCTCATCGGTTCGGGCCTGCACCGATTACCCCCTGCACCGATTACCCTATGCGACAATTGACAATTGTCTTCTACCTATTCCCAGCATGGCCAAAGAGAGCCCGTGTGTAGTGTATCAGTGAAGACGAATTGATTCTATGAAAGAGTGCAAGTCTGCTGTTATTGTGAAGTTCTGGGCAATTGACAAATATTTATATAAAGAATAATTAACTATGTTTGCAGGCGCTGGACTGATAATAACAATAACATGCTAGCCAATGGAGCGTATATTTGTGCAAGCTAATATATTCACATAACGGTTAATGTTCCTTTTGCTGTCATGACTTGATGATGATGACGCCATCAAAAGATGTAAAGGCCGATGGTTACTTAATCACATTCATGACATAATTACATCAAGATCTTTGTTCTATCGAGCGATAGCCCTGATTGGACAATACCCTAGCTGAAATTTGATCTCTTTATCTTTAACTCGTATGCCTGACAGTCAGTCCCCACTCTTGGATTATGTTGGTAGATTCCCTGTTAAATGGGGACGTTTAGCAACTACTCATCACTATGCTCAATGCATAGGCCTACCTATAGTTACGTTGGCTAGCAGAAATCTGCTGCCTTCATGCGCAATGACACAAAACATCCACATGTAGCAAGCATACCCATTCAATGTTTTATAGAAACACTTCAGGTCGTATAATTGTTTATAGGAGCATTCAAGCATTTGGGTTTTATACTAAATTATGGATAGTACAGCTTTACCCATTATACGGAAGAGGTCGTGTCTTGTAACCTCCAGTAAGACATGAGCCTTCATAATAAACTATCTCTTTCTATTCGTAGTGAAGCTGCTTACAACCTCTTCCAATCGTACACTGAACATGTCATGATAAGTCAGGCCATTATATTGTAATTAACTGGAAAGGCGAAGGTAGCCAGGCATGGCCTGACTTGCGGTGTTGAGCAGTGTCTCTCGTGCTTACAAAGATAGATTACGACTTTTGTCCCGCATAATTGAGTGCTAGGGCGTGTCGGATCAGCGCAGCTGGTACACTATGACTACGTAGGTGCAAGATCACAGTGAATTGCGATGAAAAGGCTAGCAAATGTTAGACTGATTGAAGATAATAATATGTATTAGTCTTCCGATTCGTAGGAAGTACTCTATCTAAAGGACTACAAAGCCGCTTAATAATGTATGTAACGAAGAAGTATTAACCCAGTAAGTTGATATGAAACCTGGCTGGCAGCCATTGATTCGGTCTTATAAAATGCCACTGGAAGAAAAGCACACGACAAGGCTGCCAATTTACTTGGCGCAGACCTTGGCGTACAGGTTGACGGGGCTGGGGCAGCCGTAGACCTTCTTCATGCTGGGGGTGCTGTAGCACTTGGCATCGTTGGGCTTGCAGTCGAACTTCTCGCAACCCTCACCGGGGCTCAAGATGTTGTGCTTGTCAGCGAAGGGGTTGCCGAACTCAGTGCTGAACTCGTCTGGATAGCAATGTTAGTGGTGTCATTAGTCAAGGCATAAGAGGAGAACACGTACAGTAAACGTTGTTGGGCTGAGACTCGGAAGAGTAGCCGAAGAAGAGAGGGTTGGTCAGAGTTCGGGTGGTGGCGATCTTGATGGTAGAACCAGAGGCACGGAGATCCTCAGAGAATCGCTGGCCGGGCTTGACAGTGGTCAAGGGGCCGGGGGCACCGCCGCCGTAGGGGAAAGACTGGACGTAGATTGTGTTGGTGCAGTCGTTGATGACATTGGCCTTGTTGGCAGCGGCAGCAGAGCCGAAAACGGCGGCGAGGGCGGTGAAAGCAGCGAACTTCATGGTGGCGGTTTAGAGTTGGGTATGAAAAGGTTTGATGTGAGGGGCTGAGATGTAGAAGATTGAGATTGAGAGTGGATGATAAGATGAGATGATAAAAGCAAACAGGAGCTGGGTGAATATATGCCTTTATATTATGTGCGAATTGGGATCTGACCTCTGGGCTTCTCGAATAGGATACGAAGTACTGGGCACTAGCTGCGCCCTAATATCACCTATACGAAGTATGATCCATCGTCTTGTCCGGAGAAACTCTGGCCTCGTGATATTTCTGCGGGGTTGTCAAGATCAGCAAATGCAAGGAAATCCAGCCCAAAGCTGCAGTGGACTGCATGCCGAAACATCCGACTGCTCTGTGCGTCATGTTATTATGGCACGGGTTTTTGCGTTAAGAATTATGCTTAGCTCGTATTCACGGGGCCTGTGGGTTATTATTAGATGAGCCAGGGGCTGATCATGACCCTACCCGTGGCATCGTCCGCCCCGCTAGTGCTGGATTGGGATTATGCTTCTTTGTTGAGAGGTAGGGGATTCTGCGATCGCACATTTCGACGTAATGGTCACAGCATGCATGATTCATAAGGACGGGTATGTCATTTGTTCCTGACTCTGTGATCAGGCAGATCGGTGAATTATGCCTAGCCTCAGCCGTGTACTGCATGCACAGAGAGGACCAGTGACGACATTGTGCATCTTTGAGGAACAGGTCTAGTCAACAGTCGATCTCACCGCGTTGTTAGGATGAGTGAGACTGACCGCTTAAACGTGCAGGCGCTTTTAAAACACGGCCTTCTCTGTTCATGCACTTCCTCAATCATCATCGCGGACTCATTTCCAGAAGGAACCAGACGATACACAGACCAGAAAGCTCAACAGAATTGCCGTGCCGAGCCAAGCCATCACGGGCCAGCTCGAGCGGGTCTGGACGTCATCGTGGACGCCGAGGCGGGGGAGACTGGGCTCTGAGACGCCGTCGGGGTCCGGCAGACACTGAAAACTTGCCGTAATTTAAAGCCGAGGGTGGAACCATCAGTGCACTGGCTGTCCACTGTATGCCCGGAATCTCGCGCACGAGCTGTAACTATAGGGTAATTTTCACAAGTTGAACGTGACCATGACGCTTTTCTAGACTGGGGCGTGGTTTTGAGTCCACAGTTCGTGTTGTATCCGTAATTCGTATTGCTATTGACTTTCGCCGTTAGGGTAACCTGCTCGTTCTAGAATTGGAGAAAAGAAGGTGATTGACCGACTTCCGAGCCTACCAGTCGATCCCGTAAGTAGCCTCGGGGGTGTGTTGCTACGTCACACCACTAACATTTAGTCGTATTTTTAGCCAGCGAGCACCTGTGCAGGTGATTCCTGCGTGGCTGAGGATCTTAAGTGCATGCATAATCAGCTTACTGCGTTGAATAGCCTCCTCAACAACATGGACTGGATTTGTAAATTCCTTGGGAATTATATACATTTGACTTCTGGGTTTTATTCGCATTGACCACTCGCCAGCTGACTAGCATTAAATTTCCCTGATTTTTTAAAATTACTGCGCGGAATGTGACCAACTATCTGATCGAGTTAGTGAGACGCGAGATTATCTAGACGAGCTCGTGTTAAGCTTAAAGCCAAAGTAATACAGAGTATTTTTTAAACAAAGCTATATTACATTACGGATTTGGCTTATTTAAAGAACTATCAGTGACATCTACAGTATATACTGCAATCTTAGAAGCTGAAAAATACGTTATGTTATTACATTCTGTGACTCTTTAACCTAACATCTAGAGGGCCTTTTACAAATAGGTAATAACAGTGTAATTATTTCATATCTACAGCAGAATAAAGCAATCACAACAAGGTGAGATTCGCATATGAGGGTTGTTAATGAAGTAGTGATGGAGCAGAGTGTGAAGGATTTTAATTCGCCTGACCTCCAATCCCGCCCTTGCTGAGCATATTTACTACTGCATTTCCAGTACGATATCTTCAGATAAAGAGGTTAAATATTGAAGAATACGGCAACGCCCTGATCTTCCAACATCCATGGGCCTTGGCACAAAAGATATCATCAGCTGGTCATGTCTCAGGCAGCGATGTAGCCGATAGCCATCCCAGGTCCAATTGTACCCCACAGATCCAGAACACCTAGCTTACCTGTCGTACACAAACCCTAGATAGCTTGACCATGTTGATTCAAAACGTTTGCGAGCCCATCATGGCGAGACCGCTCATGGTCTCAGCATCGCTGGGGTACGTCTCAACTGCACAGGAAGGTTCTTTTTCGATGGGCCTAACTTAGGTCTAAGCCATGGCTTGCGTTGGTTAACCATCTATCTCATGGATTGAGGCCGCTTCGAAAATCACAGTCAAAGCTATTCGAGACACTCTAGTTGAATCAGTCAACTGTTTCCTACAGTTGGTTCTCATATGCACTATTATGTCTAGTGAGGCCACCGAGACTTGAATCCTTGGATAAGGTTGGCGACCTGATGGAATATTTAATGTGAAGGCGGGCAGGAGATGGCCCAACATTTATTTTCTGCAGCGACTGGAATCAACGATTATTCGGGAATGAAGGGATTGAATTTCTCTATTGCTTGTTAAAATGTCCCCGTGAGCGTCATAGTAACCTCCAAACTCACCGTTCTATCATCGCCAAGGCTGGTTAACTCAAGCCCCCGACTGCAAGGAACCCATATTCAACGAGCAAGGCACAAAGTCCTTCCTCCCATCATCGAAAAGATATCCTTCTGAAGATGTTGGCTTCCGGCTAACGCAGGCAGACTTGTGGGGCTGGATGCAATAACCATAACATTGGTGATGTGATCAAAGGGGCCAGCTTCTCATATCTAAAACGAAAGAGGTTGAGAGGTATACCGAGCTAGGTGGACTCATCGGTTTCTAAGTACTTGAGCGATATTGTCATGTCCAGTTTGTGAACAAGTGATGTGCTCGCTACTGGCCTTCGAGGACAACATTAACACACATATTTACCTGAGACCTCGTGCGCTATTGCCGTTCCCAGATATATTAGCCAGCCACCTATGGGCAATGCTGACCTCAAAATTAATCATTGAGTTAGCAGTATTATCGCTACGATGCCCAATGTCTGGTGCAGCGGTTTCGGTCTCCGCGAGCAAGGTGCTTCCCATAATGTAAAGCAACACCAAGCACGCCGGCTCTATTTATAATAAGAACCAAGCTAGGTTGACTATGATTACTAAACAAAAATTGAATTAGTAATCACCAAGCTCTTTTCTAATATTGCCGCGTTTGGGTTCATGCTAAGGTCGCGGTACTTGTAACCAGCGGAATAGTCCGAAAGCTCAAATGCTTATGTTTTTTGCCGGAGCATGAGTAATCGCTGCCGCGGCCGCCCGAAGCGATCTGTATAATTACCTCATGCCTTTAGGAATCACTAAGTAGCCCGTCTTACTTAGTTTTTGTCCTTTCTGGTTCTCAAGCTCTCGCCCAAGACCAAGGCCGAGGCTCGATCTTCTTGCAGCAGCACAATTATTTCCGATCGCTCAACACTCCAGCGCTGCAGTCATGTCAAACTCACACCTGCCCAATTCCCATGCAGATGTTACTCCAACTTGGAGACCTCATAAATTTCCTAGAATCCCATTGCCTGAAGCGATCAAGACGAGCCCAGTTCCAGACTCTGATGGGCAGAGATATAGTGGCAGCGTCCCACGGGACTGGTGCGGCAATGGTGCGTTGCTACCCAATACATGAATTCAGAACATGTCCTTATTGTTGAGCTTGTAGGCGGTCGGCGGTTGGCAGCCCATGGTGGGTATTGTGCCACTGTTTTGATGATGACAGCGCGACAATATCATCATGACAAATACGGGAGCCTGGAGAGTATGGATCCTCTCAACATGTCGGTAGAGTACCTTGAACCGCTACCTCAAGGTCGATTCGAGATTGCTCTTGAGACTCTGAGCATAGGTAAGAGTACTTCGACAGTTGAAGCCAGGCTTAAATCGTTGGAAGACCATCAGGATAAGCTCTGCACGATTGCAATAGTAAGGCTTGGTGTATTGAAAAACGACGGTCGCGTTCCCAACATGCAACCTTCAGTTTGGCCATTGCCGGATCGGACGAAGGATTGTATTCGATGGTCAGATGCCAGTTACTACTACATGAATCCACCCGCGTCCACAGTAAGGATGTACACACCCAGTGGCGAGAACGCCCCACTGTGGAGTGAAAGGTTTGGAGGTCAGAATAGCAGATATCAGTGGGCGAAACTGGACAATGGCGAAAAGTTCGGATTCGAGCACTTGCCTGTACTGGCGGACCTGGTAACCACTACACATAAACTGTGCTATGGGCAGGGCTAACATATTTTCACTATAGGTCCCCCCCATCTTCCTTAATTACGCCGAGAAGGGCATGGAAGCTGCCAGCGAATGGGGTTTGCCTACCACCTCTTTGAACATCATGTTTCGGTCTGAAGTTACTCCGCAAGACTGGCTTTTGACCCGAACCACAATGAAGAGATTACATGGGGGCCGGTTTGATATGGACATTGAGATTCTCGATGAGAACGGACAGCTTCTTGCGTCCTGCATGCAGATTTGTTCAGCAATACCTCTGGCAAAGTTCACTTCTCAGACAGTAGGAAAGCTTTGAACATTCAATATTAAAGAGATCCTAACTATAAGTTATAAATAGATAAAAAAAAGAATTAGAAGTATTTAGCTATAATCTGTAATTCTTATGATTTAAATGCTTATCTCAAGTTAATAAATAATTAAATTTTAATAATAAGTTACTTATAGTATTACTATCTGTATCTATAAGCTAGGGGTGTAAAAGCCAGACCCTTGGCCTTTAGGTTAACTCAATTGGTGTATGTAGAGATTGCGGGGGAAAACAACCATCTTGTTCTGATCCGATGACTGTTTAACTTTTCACACATTCAACATCTCGCCTTTGTAATCTTATGGATAAAGGAACTCGACGCAACATATTAAAGACGGGATATCCCCGGCAGCGAGCTGTCGCAGCGTGTTTGACATGCCATGAACGGAGGCGAAAATGGTGCAGTCTCCCCGCCCCAGGCCTTGGTAACGCCAATGCACGGCTTGTTACGGTGGTGACATGATTGATCTTTTTGCTTACGTTTCTTCAAAGCGATAACTTGCGACCAGTTTGCTCCTCCTGTGAACGGATTGGTGCTCGATGCGAGTATATCAGGCAAGATGCTTCATCATTCGATCCCGCAGCACTGCAAATTCTCGAACGATTATCCGTGATTGAGGGTTTAGTCAGAGGTATCCAACCTTCGACGTCCTTCAACTTCCCTACTGCAGTCGCTATTTCCAGCCACCAAGAGCAAGGAAACTTACCTGCCGATTTACGTACACTCCAAAATGGCGTTGGGCCGGACATGGAGCCCATCGTGCCAAGCCTGAACTTGGAAGCGAGTCGAGGAGCCAACACCGATAGACTACTCCAATGGCCTATATTCGACAGAATTCTATCCTCTCTGTCGCGCTTCAAGTTTTTTGACTCGAACGGTCAAGAAGTCTTTACGTATCTTGATGATGTCGTACATCAGACTGATGCCCCGGGTGCTCACCTACGACGTCCGGTTCTGGTTCTGTCAATATTTCCACAGACAAGTCAGACATACAAAAACTCGTTGACTCATTCTTCCAAAGAGTCAACATCAAGAACCCTATACTCATTCGCCAGGAAGTTGAAGAATACTGCCACCAGTTTTATGAAAATGGAGCCCAGTTCAATCTTGAGACTGGCTTGGTGTTGTTGATATGTGCGCTGGGGGCTGTAGCGGACGAGTTCAATCCACTCGATACGGGCCAAAGCCCGGGAGGCTCATTTCAAACACCATCTCGGCTGGAACGCCTAAAGCTGGGACATGCGTACTTCACTGCTTCTGAGAAGAGACTGAGTGCTGCCATTTCAAGGGTTGATACACTTTCCATTCAGTGTTTGTGTCTTGCTGGGTGAGTCAGATCGCTTGTCGAGTACTTGATGCGACTATAACTAAGACTTACCGTCAACCCAGCATCTATCATATGTATATGATCAGACCTGTGCAGGCTTTGCGCCTGTTCCATGCAGCAGGATCATCGCTCCAACTCCTTTCTACAAAGTTTGTTGTCCTTAATTGCTTCGACCTATTGAACCAATTGCTCACAACAATACAGCAGCCAATATTCGGTGGGAGGCAGTTACCAACTCATCTCCAGCCTATTTTGGACATGCTATAAATCAGAAAGTTTGCATACTGGCCACTGATCGAAAAGTCCTCTCCCAGCTGACAGAACCAGTGAAATACTTGCAGAAATGCCACTAGGGATTCCTGCTCTAAGAGACCCTCCATCTCAAGATTCTTATCCTCCACCACAACAAATATGAATGGATAAGTCGAACAAGTGGGCTTCGTCTGAAGAGGATAGTTGGTTCTTCTTGTTGTCTGAGATAGCTCTTCGGCGCATTACAGATCAAGTTGCTGAAATAGTCACCAAGTACATAAATTACAAGATCCGCCATCAGCAGGGCCAAAGGATTGAAGATCTCGTGCCCATAGTCGCAGAGTTCGAGAGTCAAGTTGAGACTTTTCGACAGCTCCTCCCCGAAGCAGTCCGATTCGACGACGTACCAGAACCAGCAAGCACTGAATGGCAGCAATATAGCCGCGGACGCTATTACCGAGTTCTTGAACTGATGCACAGGCCTTTCTTCTTCACTGCTATTCACAAACCCTCTTGCAGTCCCGTTGTACAAGCTCTGGCCAATAAAGGGCTAGATAACGGCTTGAAATACCTGCAACACAGCCAAGCGAGCCACCGCCACCACGGTCTATGGCTGCAGCTTCGGAACCAGCTTCGGATCGCCAGTTTACTACTTGCAGCCTCAACAATACCACATATCACCATGCCTGATGGTTGGTACGGTGGGATCTCGAAGACACTAGAAACTTTGGACTACTGGTCTTGGGAGTTTCCATCCTGTAAATCTTATACAGACGTGATTCTCGCCTTATCCGCACCACCTTCAGGAACCTTGGAAGAAGGGACTTCCATGAGTTACTGATAAATTGAATTGAACTAGTTAGTACTAACAGCATTAAATGATTATAATTTGCAATCTATTTCCAACTGCGAATGTATTATCGACCTGTTTCCTTTTCAGCGCAGCCAAGACGTCGCTAATGATCACCCTATGCTCCATTTTAAAGCCGCTCTGGCGCTAGACACAAGAACATCTTGAAATGCATCTATTCTTGCATCCATAAGAAGGATTGACGAAAGGTCGACCAATGGCCATGTCTAACTCTTAACTTAACTCAAATGGGGATCACCTTCAGCTTAGAATCAGGGCTTTTGCTGGCTCATGCGGTCTGAACAAATCTGGAAAGGCGGCGGGGAAGAGCGGCAACATGACTCAACCAGGATCTAGATGAGAGGCATCGGGGAGTAGTGGCAATCAACTTGATTGGCTGAATTGAAATACTTCACTTTTCCTGCTCTTGTCTGCTCTGCTCGGCCTCGCTCCTCACAGTAGATGGGAATCCCGTGGCTACGTCCTACTCGCCTTCTCTATATCTTCATGCTCCAATTTCCGGAGTATCTAGAATCCTGGAGGTTAGCTGACGCCGGAGTGGATCTGCATGAAGAGCGGCTACTTCCCCGGATTTCTTCAATAAAAATTCAGCTCTCACACTTATTGACAGACTCCACTGAACCTCAATCCGTTCTTTTGGAGAGCCATTGCCTTGGGATTGTTTTGTCACACCATGTGAAGTAAGTCCTATGTGCTGATTTAAGCTCTCATCCACAAGTCTCTACTGCAAATAACGCATCTTGCTCATAACTTAGAAATAAATAATATTAACTACATATAGCATAAACATCTGCATAGCCGGCGCTTCTTACGGCGACGGTGTAACAATTGACTGTGCATCTTGAAGAAGTTGCTCAAGTCCCCGTTCAACATTGTCAAGACGATGCTGAAGTCTTTTCTTCATTTCTAGTAGGTCAGCCTTAGCAATGGTCGCAAGCTGATCTCGAGCCCCGATGGAAGTTCCACCTGAACTGATCCTTGAGTCCACAAAGCTCTTAGGATCTAGGATGTCTTGAATTTGGGAATGTGAATACTCTTTCAAGGCCAGGCCCGTGATAAGATCGGCACACAGATCGCTAGAGCAAAGACCAGCTTGCTCATGTGAAGCAACAAGCTGCGCCACGCTCTCGTGAGCATGGCGGAAACTCATTCCATGAGAGGTAACGAGAGTATCTGCGATAGCGCTGGTAGTGGACTAATGTTGGCCGGATGATTTTTGCATGGCGGGCAGATCAAATTCAACGGTAGCAATGACCTCGCGTAACAAAGAAATGGCCCCAGCAGTCTCGAAACATTGACCGGGAAGAAGATTATGGATGTAAGACTGATCAACATCGGTTGAAGTGGCCGTGTGCATGGCCCCGAACTGGCTGGCAGACCAGCCAACGGCCGAGCCGGCAAGTCCCCGGATACGCTCGAGGACCATGGGGTTGCGCTTCTGGGGCATCATGCTCGATGTGCCACGCAAGGAGGAGTGAATCCTCACCAACCCAACTTCGCTGGAGGACCAGTAGTTGAGGTCAGAGGCTAGACGGCTAATGCCAGAGGGCGTGGCGGCAAGCACGCCTGCGAGCTCGGCACCCATATCGAGCGCAGCAAAACCAGCATCACGGGCATTGTAGACAGGGCGGTCGAAGCCGAGGTAGTAAGCTGTGGCAGTGCGGTCGATGGGCCACGAGGTGCCGCTATAAGCAGCGCCTCCCAGTGGACTCAGGTTCAGTCGGTCGTAGGCCTCTAAAAGTCGGGACATGTTGCGCGATACCGCCCAATAATGAGCGTTGAAGTAATGATCGATGGTTGTAGGTTGTGAATGCTGCAAGTGAGTGTAGCCGGGCATCAGAGCGCCGGCGTAGCGCTCTGCAGTCGCTAGCATCTGGGGACCTAATGCAACGAGAGCTTGAATCACCTCTGTGAGACTTGCACGGTTGATGAGGCGCCAGTTTGTGGCCTTTTGATCGCTACGGCTTCGGGCGCGTTGGATGTCGCGACCACTCGGGCCCAGTTGGTTCTCCAGGTAGTTTTCAATCTGAAGGCCGAGAGTGCCCACTTCTCGCTTTGAGGCGAGCATCAAAGCCGTATCGCCAGCTCGTAGGGCCAAAAGAGCCTTGACTATATTTTGACCGTGGTGGCGTCGAAGATGCCGGTGCGCGTGAGCATGACGGCGTGTGCAAGGTCAGTCAGCACATATTGGTCGATGCTGACAAGCTCATCGTCCAACTCAACCTTGTTCACGTGTGTGACAAGGAGCGGCGATGCTCTAGTTTGGATTCGTGCATCGATGAGTGATGCGTGAGGGTGCTCTCCGTTGCTCGTCTCGTCGGTGCAGCAACTGTCGGTTGTTTCCGCCATGACTCAGATAATAATTATATTTCCTTCACTTAATGAGCAAGGCAGGTCGAGGTAGTTCTTGACAATCACCCCAACAAGTTCTTCTTCTTTTATAGCCAAAGCATGTACATGGGCCAAGACAGGTGCAGTAGGATATCACATTCTGACCTCTTCCGCTATATCCGCCATCCCGATACTCCCCGCAGCAAGAACCACCACTGAGAGCTTGTGTTGGCCGCTATTCTGCGCCCCTTCCTACGCTCGGCAGTAGCCTTATACTCTTAGTGAGTCGCCCGGGATGGTGTCGTCAAGATAAAGACGTATCTAAATTTCATCAAGGTAAAATACAGTTTAGGTTTTTTGAATCGCACCGACTCTATCCTGCGCAGTAGGGACTCTTCCTTCGAATCCACTCCCCATGACGCCAAAGCACAATTGGCGCCACAAGACAGATCAACATGGCTGTACCCGCAAGCAGACCATTTCCCCACGCAATCCCGAGACGCTTATACATAGCTGGCGCAAACAAAGGAAAGCTAAAACCCGCCATGGTACGGACAAAAGCTGCTGCTCCAGTCGCGCTGGCGGCATATCGCTCATACGAATCAATGATGTACGTTTGAGCACATTGGAATGAAAGAATTAGTCCTGCAGAAAAGATTGCTGTTCCGACATTTGGGATGATCCAGTGCAGTTTCAAGTGCGCCGAGACCCCGTATAAAACGAGACCCGCTGGTGTGACAAGTGCGGTTGGGAACATCAGGGGTACGCGGAATTCGGGTCGCCCAGGATGATTATAGTGAGTCTTGAGCATTGCATACACCTTGAACTGTTAGTGTACGATCAAAGTATAAGAAGAGGTCGACTACCTTATCGATCAGGGGCCCAGAAACCTGAAGCCCAATGACAAATCCGATACCAAGAGAGACATAGTTTAGACTGGCACGACCAGGTTCTTGGTTGTATTGCTGTTCCCAGACCATGGGGAAGGAAGCAAAGCTTTCAATGCGTAAGTCGGAGACAGTATGGCGAACAGAAATCAAGGGTTTACACTTACACTAGATACATAAGACCATACAGGTACGCCCTGTACAATGCTGTAATCTGAATAGCAGGCTGCGTAAACAGCATCTTGAATGGTCTCTTCAAGTTAGTCAAGAGTAAAGAAAGAAATGATCGATCTCTCTGCTCAAACTCGGTATGCAGAAGCCTATTGCCAGTTATCTTGCGGAGCTTTCTGGCCTTGAGCTTGAGAATCTTGGGAGGGTAAGTCTCCTGCAAGAACAGGAACGCGAGAATTTGGACGAGGGCATCGGCTATGGAAACTACCCAAAAGATCCATCGCCAGTTCAAGTGTTGGGTGAGGTAGCCAGCAGCTTGAAGCTTGTTAGTCTGAACGTATTGTTGGGAGTTTAAATGCTTTACCTATAGGACCGACACCAGGTCCTAAAAATGGGGCAAGGCTGTAGATTGCTGTCGCAGTACCTCGTTCCTCCTTTCTCCAACAGTCACTCAACACGCCACCTCCAAGCTAGACTCGAGAGATTAGTAGGTAATAAAAAGCTAGTGACTATCGGTGATCATACCGCTTGAGGTGCGCTCCCACCAAGACCGCTGAGAAAGCGAAAGACGAGCATTTGTTCCTTGGTCTTTGAGAAGCCACATACAGTGTTAAAGATGAGATAAAACATGTTGGCAGACTGAAGAACTACAACTCTTCCAAACATCTCGGATAAGGGAGCGAGTAAGAAAGGGCCAATTGCATAAGCTAATAGAAAAATTGACATGAGAAGGTAGGTCTCAAAGTCAGATGAGATCTTGAACTCGTTTGCCAAATCCGGCAAGGCTGGTGCCAGCATGGTTGAGGAAACGGGAGAGATGAATGTGAAACAAGAGACAAGAATTGTCGAGAGCCATTTCTTGCGCTTGGTCCAGTTGTGTGGATTTGAGGGGTCATGGGGACCATCCCAGGTTACCTGATAATGGATCAATTTATGGGGAAAAGGGCGACTGAGATCGAAGCCAACTTACCAAATTTGGGTCCTCAAGACTTTGTGGTAGGAGAAGTGGCTCTGGGGCTGGACATCTCTCCAAATCTTCAGACGACTTTGCAGACTGGTCTGACTGGCTCACAACATCAGGGTCTTCCGCAAGGGACGCCAGTGGCCTTGGACGACTCGAACGGTTCGAGTCATAGCTTATGTCAGGGTCATGGTCACGTATCAACCAGGGATAATTCTCGCGTGACTTCTCATAGTTGACCAAGTCTTCGAGTATGGGACTCCATGACCTCCAAAGGGATGAACGAGAGCCGGCTCTTGAGAGCGCTGGAGTATTACTCTTACTCATGACGTGGGGAGCAATAACGAAAGGGGTGATTGGCAGATAAACGAAAGTTTTCTTGGGGAATAGAGTGTAAATTGTAGCGACGAAACGAGAGAATGAGTAAGCGAATGGACTGTGATGCGGTGGTATATATCGTAAAAGGGCCAAGACGCTTAATTATATCTTCGCATTTTACAAGTATGTTACAACAACGAGAAGGCTGTATCTCGGCCATGTTTGGCAACTGACACTAAAAACTGCAAAGATAAAGACACAGCCTGCCCAAACTAGAAGAACAACTCGCCAGAACCACGCCATTCCGCATCATCTTGCTAGCTTCATGGCCTGGAAAAACTGTCACGACTACACAGCCTGAATGCGTCACTGGTGAGGCTACTGACCAAGACACTATGCTACTAGGCGGCTTTCCAGAATGGTTCGTATCGCTGATTGAGCGGCTACAGTGAATGACATTGGTTTCAGCTGTTAATTGCCCATGGTCGTCATTGGGGGTGGCTTAGAAGTTTCGTTTCAACTTAGCTTGGTTGGTTTGGAGACATTTCATTTGCTCAAGCAGCATCGCCAAGATCTGAAGGCGGAAATGGCATCGCGCATCATCACGCCATTAGATTCGGGACATTTCAAGATCCCGAGTTGACTGCCTTTGGCTCCAGGCTTTAGAAGAGCCCTAGCCCTGAAGTGCAATTTGTGCGTCGGCTGTAATCGAAAGTTTCTGCAATATTGACTTCTCGGTTTCACCCTGGGGCTCAAATGCCATATCTTCAAAGCATATCGGGCGAACTCGCTGGCGGAAAAGAAGCTTCTGTGAACTTCCCGCAGCCGAAGATCTGCTCCAGTGGTTTTTCTATAAATATGCCTTTTGTGCACGGCGTGTCTCTCGTTGATTGGCAAGGGCAGTGATGTACAAAACTTAGATAAGGGTCAAGCAATGACGGCGCCGTTAGCACGCAACCTTGATGACGTTTAACTCGGCATTGCCCAGTCAAGCCACGAGACCTTGAATTAAGCTTAAAATTTATCCCTGTCACAGCTTCCGCTGCTCTACGCATTCTGGCATGCCAAACTCATTAGCGAGCTGCCCAGTGATGATCTCCTCAGCCCTGCCATGAATGACGTGGCTCTTATCTCGACTCGCCTGATTGATCTCTGCGGCAAATCCCCATCTCAATGCGTTCTATTATGCTACGTGGCTTGGGTGATCGCGTGACGCAAGCGCATTCCAGAAATAAAGACCTTGAGCTAACATGCGTTTCGAGACAAAGTGGCAGACGACCTGTTGCTATTCTGGGGCATGCCTACTCTGCAATACAGGCTAGTGCATCTCTCTTGTCGAGGCTGAGTGAAGAGATAGGATCATTCGCTAAATGACATGCAATCAATAGGCATGTCAGAGACCCGAAACATGGCGATAGATAATGAGGCATTGAAGTATATAACGATGCCGTATTCTAGCAGAGAAAGAAAATATTCAGAACACTCAACAGCTTCATCTTCACATTCGCTTTAAATAACTTTGGCTGAAAAGTTTCCATTCGCTGTAAAAAGCCTGTCGTTTATACACTATCAACCCCTCTTCTTCGCAATCTCTCCGTTCCCCTCTTCAAGTTCTTCTTCACAAACGGAATGATAATGGGTTCTACTGTCGCTACACCAAGTATGAGAGTCCTTGTCTGTCCATCTGGCTTCAAGGGCAGCCTTCAGCCCAGTGAGGCTGCAGACTGTATCGAAGCAGGAATCCTCGCCGTTGAACCTAATGCCTCGGTCCGCAAGGTCCCGTTGGTCGATGGGGGAGAAGGTTTCACTCAGGCCATTGTCACAGCAACAAGTGGCTCATTGCATCGAGTCCCTGTGATCGGACCTGTAGGAGCTCAGATCACGTCATTCTTTGGTCTGCTGGGTCGCACAGAGGATGAGCCAACCACGGCCGTTCTTGAAATGGCTGCTGCCGCTGGCCTGAGCTTAGTCCCGCCCAATAGTCGCAATCCTGGAAAGACAACCACCTTTGGGGTTGGGCAGCTCATCCTTGCTGCACTTGATGCTGGAGCCACCCGCATTCTAGTTGGATGCGGTGACTCTGGGACGTGTGATGGCGGTGCGGGAATGCTACAAGCACTGGGTGCAAGACTGCTTGATGTCCAAGGACGTGTCCTTCCATTAGCCGGCGGTGGCGAATCACTCCTGGACCTTGATTCTATTGACTTGACTGGAGTCGATAAGCGTGTCTTTAAAGCCAAAATTGATGTTGCCGTGAACTGGCACAATGTGCTTTGTGGCCCAGGCGGAGTAGCAAATGTCTTTGGTCCTCAGAAAGGGTCGACGCCTGAGCAGGCTGCTCGCCTTAGTCTTGCTATGGAAAAACTGGCGGACGTTGCTACAGGTATTCTATGCGACAAAACCGTACGACTTGCTCCTGGAGGCGGTGCTTCGGGAGGCCTTGGAACAGGCTTGCGCTTGGTCGGAGCTATTCTTCGGCCCAGATACGAGGTCATTATGCAGTACATCAACTTACACAGTATCTTTGACGACTGCGATCTTGTACTGACTGCCGAGGGAGGCATTGACGATCAAACTCCGAGGGGGAAAATTCCCGCAGAAGTGGCCAGACTGGCAAAGAAACATGGACTTCCTGTGATTGCCATCGCTGGTACGATTGGGCAAGGTGCAAGAGTGAACTATGATATCGGGATTGATGCTTTCACATGTATCATACAGCGTCCAATGAGTCTGGACGATGCGGTTTTGGAAGCGGAGAAATTGACTCGCGAGAGTGCTGAGACTGTCATGAGAATTGTTGTGGTTGGGCGGATGCTGGGTAAATCCGCAGTATGAGGCACGTCTTATTTAAAGCTTATTTTCACTTACCCTAATTGGATCAATTTATGAGCGACTAAACTCTATCGTCGGACTCTATACTTGCCCAACTTGACGGTAACACTGTTCTTATCAGTAGCGGGTACCTCGATCTCGGAGGGCCGAGAGAATTGTGTTGGGAACCGTACAGTTGGTTAGGTACTATGGGAGAATGTCTAAGTGGTAATGTAATACTGATGTTCACTTGCAGTCAAGAACTGGAGCCGAGGCCGAGAGCCCATACTCAGCACACAGAACTGAGTCCTTCCAGTGCATTAAATTGTTGTACAGTTACGTATTATGAATACGGCAGAGGAGTTGATGTATATAATACTTGGAACACAAGAGAGATAAGTGACATCTTTCTGGAACTCAAGACAAGTTTAAAGGGAGAATCTAAAGTTACATAAGATTAAGAAACACAATATATACTTTTAGAAGAAGATAACTTATACCTCTTTTCATCTATAAATACATTATGCCAGCGTCTCTCCTGGCTATCTCTCTCCTTTCCTTTTCCTCACCAACAAAAAGTTACCTTCCCCTTCCTCCCATATACGCACTCATCTCACTCGCCTTATTTAAAAGCTACATCCGTCAACATGTGCTGTGGAAGCTCACGCAGGAAGCGCTACGAGCGGCAATTTCGGGCAGAGCCTAAAGTGCCTTTCGGGCCAGTGGACTTTGGTAAGTCTGCGAGCCACAGGGCGTCATTTGGAGGAGTCAGTCCGAGGTCCGTCAGCCCGGGGGCTGCCAACAAGGCGTGGGACCAGTCGTTTTACGGCGCAAGCAACGGTTTCCGTAAGGGAAAGGCCAGGCAAACGGCCAGCCAGGGCAGTGACACGAGCAGGCATGCCATCAATGGCTCGTTCGAGTCCATGCAAGGATTTTCCTGGCGATGATAGGTTGGTATGAAGACCTTATGATTACCAATAAATTATGGATTTAATTTGCTGACACTTTTAGTCGAGGTTTGACGTTGCCTCGCTCCACCTCAGAGAAACCGATGCATTCTTGTCTGGGACCTGAGTCATGGCTCTGACTTGTCAAGCTGGGATACAAGATTAAGTGGTGAACATGTCATGTTTTACGGTCCAGAGGATATTGGATTGGAGAGAGTTGTTGTGTTCGGCGACGTTTGGTAGGAGGCTGAGTTTGGAGTAGAAGCTCACGGTTTTGATGAATTTGATATCCTCCTGAGTCAAGGACACGAAAGAGAGGTGGCATTCAATTAAATATCTAATTATCAATATTAAGACGCGTTATTTGTGCCATATACTTTGTGCACCAACTTTCTTACTTGACACATAAACCCTGTCCCCATTAGGAAACACAACGAGAGCGTCCGGAGCCTGAATCACAGTGGCTTCCACTTGTAGCGGTTTTACAAGCATCCCCGCCCTCCACTCGAGAGAAACAAGCCAACCTCCCATGGCCCTGACATGAGTCAACTTCCCACTTGCCCAAGACGACGGTAGGCTCGGAAGCAGATGTATCACAACGACCTGTCTTGACGGCTCGGATCGTAGCGTAGATTGGACCAGACACTCCAAGATCCCAGCACAGCCGCCAAAGTTGCCATCAATCTGGAATGGAGGATGATTATCCAGCATGTTTGGTAGTGTCGATGTTTTCAACAACAGATCCATGTGGTTTTCACAACCTTCCGAGTCTCGGAGGCGGGCGTGAAGGTTCAGTAGCCACGCCCTACTCCAGCCTGTGTGACCTCCTCCTCCGTGCTCTGCCCTCCTCGCAAGAATCTTCTTCGCAGCCTTGATCAGGAGCGGCGACGAGTCCATGCTGATAGAGTCGTCGGGGTATAGTCCAAAGAGATGTGATACATGGCGGTGACCTGGTTCAGCTTCTGTATGATTCTTCAAGCCCCATTCCTGTATGAGTCCATCTTTGTTGAGTGACATGGGCGGCAGTTTATCGAGGGCTGCGATTACATCTTTCCTTCGTGGATGATCTGGATCGAGGATACTGATGCTCCAGAGGAAGCTCTCAAACGCAATGCGCACAATTGTCATATCGATTACAGACCCTTCACAGAAGATTCCCGTCTCTCCCGACTGCGATACAAAGCTATTTTCTGGAGACAAGGATGGGTTCGTAACCAAGTATCTGCCGCAGGCGGATGGGATTAGAAAGTCAAGAAGGAACTGAACACAGCCTTCGAGGACAGGAGCAATGCGACAGTGAAGGGTGGGCTCGTACTGATATATCAGCATTCTGACGACATCGGTGCACAGCCAGGCCCCTCCGAGCGGCCATATAGTAGCAGGCATCCACCGATCTTGAGGGTCCGTGTCAGCCCACATGTCAGTGTTATGATGAGCACACCATCCTTTGCAGTTGTACATCATCCTGGCTGTTCTTTTACCTCTTTCCGCCATACGTTCGAGAAGGTTGATCAGTGGTATAGCACACTGGATGAGACTGCATGGGATGGCTGGCCAGTAGTTCATTTGGAGGTTGATGTTGATGGTGAACTTAGATCCCCAGGGCGGTGAAAACGAAGGGTTCCATATCCCTTGCAATGTTGCAGGCAGAGCCTTCTCCGAGTTTCGACTCGAAGATATGAGCAGATATCGTCCATAGTTGTGATACAGAGCGACTAAACCAGGGTCTCTGTTGCTGACAATTCTTTTGTTTGTTGGTACATGGTTCGCGTCAGGGAATAAACGAAGGGACATTCGGCCAAAGAGGTTGCTATAATCGGATCGATGGCGGCGAACGAGAATTTCCCATGGCCTCCTGAGAGCATCGTCAACATTCAAGAGAGCCGATCGTTCAGGGTCTTCTTTTCTGAACGTGGTTTGCGCCCCAATCGCGATAACACATTTAGTCGCATTAACAATCAGGCAATTTCCGACCGCCTTGACAGTCCCATCGCCAGGTTCACAGGAAACTCCTAGAACGAGAGACAGACGATTGCTGTTTGCGCCTCCAGGTGTTGCATTGAGAATAATTCGTGAGTCTTGCGCGAAGATGCTGTCGAGATACTCGTTGGTCTCTCCCTCATTCTCGCTCTGTCGATTCAGCCGGAGAACGAAACGGCTCTTTTCGGATGCTTGGACTTGAATGGCAAGTGCACTATCTGGGAAGCTGGCAATTATATCGCGGCGGTAAGATACACCATTGCATTTATAACTTGTTGTAACTTGGGAAGTTTCCAGGTCGAGATACCGCGTGTAATCGGTCACCTCACTCTCGTGGTGATTAAACTCAATCTTGCATTGACCCAGTGGCTCGTAGTGTCTCATGCTTGATGGAGTAGCGAAGAAGGCCTCCTTTACGAGATCTTCTGCATCCTTGTGCTTCTCGTCTCTGATCAGTTGTCTGAGAGTCGCCAAATGACTGTGCGCATCGCGTGGTGTTCTGTCCTGCGGACCACCATACCAAACAGAGTCCTCATTGAGTTGGAGCAGCTCGGTCGACGTTCGCCCGTAGACCATAGCCCCCAGTCGCCCGTTGCCAATAGGAAGAGCCTCAGACCATGAAGATGCGGGGGCGCCATAATGCAAGAGCATGCCTTTGTCTGTGGCACCTTGGGCCATTGGGAATGACTGGATATGCGCACCGTTTTGCCGCGATGGATTCATGGCGCCTGGTGGTGGAAAAGGCGCATAGGATGATGATGCTGGGGTAATTGATGATGAGGGGAAATTGATGAATCTCTCATGTTTCTTGTTTTGCTTGCCGAGCAGGGCCGATTGATGATGGCTTAGACCCGAAGAGGATGGTCAACCCCACAAACCCATGCGGGTGGATGGACGGCCCATGGGGTAACGACGGGCTCTTTGATGCTATTGGAGGGATTATGATTTAAGTTGACGATGTACCCACATGCCCCAGAGTCGAGAGTGGTTTAAGAACTGGAGTGATTTTAGCCGACATCGCACAGACTGCAGCTATCACGTACATGGAGCATTTGGGCTGTGATCGGAACCCACCAAGGAAAAGAAGAATAATCCGGTAGTGGTGTGAGCTGAAGTTGGTAGGATGCGGCCTTCGCTCAACCGCTTTGTCGATGGCTCCCGTGCCGTACTCAACTGGGAATAAGTGCACTAACTAGGTCAAGACTATACTCAGCAATGGCGACACGAAAAGTATTCTTTGCATGTTATATAAAGACGATTTGAGGCCCAAAAGCAAAGTACATCATTCAAGATTGCTATGCTTTGATTGTGTGACATAGTAGCACGATCATACAGGATATCAAGATACTTATCCAGGCCCGAAGAGCCTCTTTCGAGCACCATAACATTTACCAACATGTCCAAGCTGAGGCAAGCAAGTCAGTCGTCGCTGTCGAAGAGATTATCACCGCGAGGGTCACCGAGAATCATCTGATCACCAAGTCTAGGGAAGCACTATCTCTCAAGTCCAGAACTGGCTTTCGCATCTTTCTCATCATGGTGACCATGGGCTTCAATTAAGCTGCGTAAGGCTGTGGACTCAATGAATATTTGATGATGATGAGCTGACATTTGCGTAGATATGGTATCGACTGGGGCGTCATCAGCAGTATCAACTCCAACACCTATTGGCATGAGTACTTCGGCTTTGCAAACAGCGGCTCGACACTCGGTGTCATCAACGCTCTCATGACCATCGGCAACTTCTGTGAAGCTCCGCTCCTCAGTGGCGCATCTGTTTGTAGAGCCACTACCTAACAATCGCCTTACACCAAGTGGCGCTTACTAAATTATAAGACAATAGTCGTGGCATAACGTGGAGCAATAAACATGTTGTGAGAATGATACCTTGAATCTAGAACCATGTCAAATGCCCATCTGCAGGGTAAGTGAAGTGGGTGAAGTGGTGATGGGCACCGAGAGTGAGGAACGGTGGCGCGGCGCCACTGCATTTTAGTACTGATCACCTGGAGAGACGAAGCCGATTGCCCTGGCCTCGGCGCTGCATCAAGTTAGACCATAACAAGGCAATGTTGCATCACTGCCATGATTCACCTTGAATTGCCCAAAGATATCGTAGAGTTGTCGGTCTAGCTCATTAGTGGCCAACACTTGGGCTTGGAATGTGTTTGCATTTGACACCAGGTCTTCCGGACACGATGACGGACGCCACAAAAGTTTTGACGCGTAGATGAGATATTATTCCGGGTCAGCTCTCATGCCCAAACGTGATTCATCCTGATTTGGTCTATCCTTTCGAAACATGATAATGAGTCCTTTCTAAGCGCAACTGGCTTCAGCAAAAAAGCAAAATGCTTATATCGGTTGGAATAGTGCGGTCTACTCCATATGGTTAATACCTGAGCGCAATATACTAATTTATTTACAGGCCATCCAAGCAGCGTTGTTGGGATTGGCACTCTTTACAGTTATTCTTCGATGCTGGACCAGACTCTACTATGAAAGGAAGAAGCTCACTTTGTCTGAGTACTTTGCATGGATGGGCTGGATCTTCGCCTTAGGCTGGTTTATAACTTCGACGCTGTCCATGCTCATTCTGGTTCATCATCCCCCGGCTGGCCCAGATCTTCTTATTCCAAGTGTCGACTACCAGAAGGTGAGTGGCTTTGAAAGCTTTCGATGGTATACGCTTATTTATCCTGGATTCTAGACAGTCTGGATAGCCGAATACTTCTTTGATACAGGCATCTACTGGCCGAAACTGTCTATCCTCGCCTTCTATTGGTATCTTATCCCAGACGTTTTCCAATTTTTAAGAGCAGCTCTATATGCAATAACGACCTACCTGATTTCTTGCATGACAGCATCCATCTTACTTAACACCCTAATCGCAAGACCTATATCAGACAACTGGTATGACTGCTTAAAAAAGAATATTCCTGGTTTTGATATCCCTCGCTAAACTCACAATAGGTCAGTTGAGAACCAGTTAAACTCCGCTTGGAACTCACTACCCAACTTTCTAACGCAATGGTGTCTGAACTTCTCGACAGATCTATTATGTAACTACAGAATTAGCCATGGGCTTTTTAAGAGGGATTCACATAGACTAACAACACTCCCAGTATTCTGCTTTCCATTCTTCATCCTCGAACATCTGACCTTGCGCACTGAGCAGAAACTTGGGCTTGTCGGCGTCTTTTCTCTTGGTGCAATCACGATGTCAGTCAGTCTTACCCGCTTTATTATAAGCAACGCAGCCGACTATCAACTGGATGAGCCATCTGGTAGTAAGTATGCACCTTGACTCTCCAGTTAAATGCTAACCGGAGCGAAAGACGCACTCTGCATGGCAGAAATGGCGACTGCTGTTGTCGTTGTCTGTCTTCCCGGCCTGAAGAAATTGATCATGAGATCGCGAACAAACACGACGAGTCAAGGGTCCAACTCGAAGCAGTCGACCTCAGGCCATTCTTCCAACATGACAGGATCCAGGTCGAAGACTGCATCGCAGGCTTATGCGGAATGGGGTGTAATGGACGATGAGATTGAGCTGGCCACTCATCCCCAACAATCGCACTTACCTGGAGAACTACAGGACGTTGGAAAACTACTGTAGGATCCTGACAGACGAGGAGGACAGACACTATATGACTAGTAAAGTAATGTACTGAAAAGCAGCTTTGCTGTCAATCTGGTGCACCGAGACGTTCAAATATGTTCATTCCTTCTCAGTCCTGCCCCTTTGGTGCTTTGGAATACAGCACCTCTCCATCCTTCTCAAACCCTGCAATTACATTCTGGCCTTTATCGCTCACAAGCCACTTGATAAACTCAGATGCTTCTTTACCATTGGGTGCCTTTTCACCGACCAATGCATGAGCTGGATTGAGCAATGGGTCATCCGCCTTATCAGTACCCGCCTTGTAAACTACAGTCTGATTTCTGACTTCCGCATCAAGTGAGAGTATGGTACCGCGATCTGTGATAGTGTACTCTTGGAGGATAATCGCGGCTGTGAGAGCTTGAATGGGGAACGCGATGTACTGGTGATACCATGTGGAGTAGGCAGTTGCCCAAGGAACCTATCGAATTCAGAAATCAGCGCAGTTGATCTTCAAATGGCTGCCTGTCTCTTACCTGTCCTATGCCGGCCCAGAGCAAGGTCTCTTTAATGTTGGTGGCAGACTTGTCATAACGGCTCAGGAACCGAACAGGAGGCTCAGTAGCAGGGCCTTCAGCTGCTTCGTGGAGATTCGCAAACGTGGTCATTATATCGTCACTTTTAGAGATATTGGCGGGATTTTCCTTAGGTCCAACGAGAAGAAAGTGATCTCGGAATGCGTAGTAACTTGGACTTTTGGCGATGCCCTGTTTAATGGCAATCTCTTCCGCAGCTGGGTTGTATGTGATTCCAATGTCAGCCTCGCCCGTCTTGAGATACTGAATGCTGTAAAAGGTGTCGCTTTTGATCCATCCCACCTGGAATGGTTTCTCTCCGTCTGCAACGCGCTTTTTGATGTATGCATTCGCAAGCTCTGGTCACCTGTATCAGCATAGCTCAAATCATGGACGCAGTGGACTCACCTTTGATCAACCCGCTTTGGCCAGCACCTCCGTTGGCGATAAGCAACTTGATGCTGTCATTCTTGTTGTGATCAAAGCCGCCTCCATAGACTGCCTCGGGAGCAACTGCTAAACAATTGCTGACAAGAAGAGAGACGGCGAGTAAATAAGCCTTCATGGTTGATCATTGAATATGACTTAGGTTGGTGAGAAGAAGAAGAATCTAGAAATTGGGTTAAGTTAGGGAGGGAAGATACATCTTTATCCCTTGGTAGGTCACTAGCAATTCCATGCATGGTCCAAGAGATTGCAATGTCTCGCTTCTGCTCCAGCTGAGACTAGCAGACGCGGCATAGAAATCAACCATATGCGACAATAATACTTGGACACTGTTGACATAAATCTGGGGAGATTTTCCAATGGCTATTTTGACTCCCCAATTGAAGATCTTAATGATCCGTGGGCCGTGATAAAACGCCATGTCAGCACACACAACCAAATCGGGACGCAGTAAGCACTAATGAGCGGATTATCCTTGTTTGTCAGTTGTAAATCCAGTAATTGATTGACACGGCTGAATTTACATGTATTCAATCATGAATGATCGTCAACCGGCACCGATTTATTGACTCTTGGCAACAGTAGCTGGCGCCAAAATGAGAAATAATCGGTCAGACCGCTTCTCCATTGCAGATCCTATCTGACTGCTACTGATGCCCCGATACTTCATATCACCTCTCAAGCTGTCGTGATGGCGCAATCCCCATCGCTCCCAAGAATGTTGATTACCTAGACATGGCTCAAAGAAGAGACTGAAAGTGTCCGTCATCATTCATGTATGAAAAGCTTCTTCCCATATCTCACTCTGTTCAAGTGCTTTAGTCAGAGCCTCGACATTCTCATCTTTTGTTCCATTGACATCAATCTGTAGACATTAGTACATCTCGCACAATAAAGAGTAGTCGGAAACCTACGGATACCAAAATACCACGCTTTCGATATTCTTCCTCAACAGGGACGGTCTCCAGCTCATATTCCTTGAAGCGCTTTTCGAACTTGTCTGCGCTGTCGTTGGTGTCTCTACCCCGGCTCAGATATCTGGCTCTGGCATTTTGCTTTTTGATCTGAAATGAGAGCACGAGATCCGGCTTGATATCGCTGCTGATCTTGCCATCGTCGCCTGGAGCGAGAGGCACCGTATCCTGGAAAGGCCATGTCCCGAACGAGTCCAATTGTTCAAGGCATCGTGGATATCCGTCGACCAAGATACCATTCACTTCGGGCTCGTTGCGGTTGATGGCGTCGAGGATTTCGCGGTAAATGAAGGGATTGAGATCCTCAGAGGTCAGGAAGCCTTGGTTGTCAAGTTTGCTTTGGATTTTTGTGGCAAGTTCGGTTGAGCGATTCATCCGCATCCAAGCACGCAGGCCATCACCAACCGAGTAATGCACGAGGTTGTATTTATGCGCGAGATGCGTCGACAGAGTTCCTTTCCCCGCACCGGGAGCGCCTAGAGCATGGTCAGAAGTGGTAGATGCGATAAATGGAGGGCAAAAGTGACTGTACCAATGATGAAGACGATCACAAAGCTGCGGCTCTTGCCACCTGATTTCGCAATCAGCTTCATGGTTGCATTAGTTTGATGATATTGTTGTTGGGCTGTTGCTTAGGCATTAATCTTATCGTGATACAGCCTTGTGTAACACAAACAAAATCCAATGAACCGTCAATCATTACCAATCTACACGTGCGGGGATACGAATGCCTCCGCTCTGGACCTTGATTTCAAACCGCAAACCTCACTTCTGTGAACATCGTTTACCAGTCAAGAGGCGGTTCTTGGTTGTGCAGTAAATCAGTTGATTAGCATATTTATCATTTCTCTTTCACCAGAAGCACCCAAAATGGCACTTCTTGCCCTCCTTGGTGATTTGCATCTGTTCAGTCGCTTTGTTATTGGTGGTATCAGTGTTTTGGGCGCCATTTGGCTCATCATATCCCGAAACCAGTCCAAGACTGTAGGTACTCAGCATCCTTCGGAGGAGTTCACCAAGGAATCCAATGTTCCTGTGTCGGTCAACTACTTTCCTTCTCGAAAATGCAATTACACCTGCGGGTTCTGCTTCCATACCGACACCTCCTCCTACGTTCTCCCGATTGACGAATCGAAGCGCGGCTTACGGCTTTTGAAAGAGGCCGGAATGCGAAAGCTTAATATTGCTGGTGGTGAACCATTCCTCTACCCCCGTCTCCTGACTGAATTGCTTCAGTTTGGCAAGGAGGAACTTGGCCTCGAAAGTATCAGCATCGTTAGCAACGGTAGCAAGATTACAGAGAAATGGATACGCGAGAGTTGCCAGTGGCTGGACATTCTTGCAATCTCGTGTGATTCGTTCAATCCCGAGACGAACAAGAAGATTGGACGTGGCGACGACGGAGGGAATGCGATCCGGCTCTTCCGTATCGCGGAATGGTGCAAAGTCTATGGCATCAAGTTCAAGTTGAACACTGTTGTCAACATCCACAATTGGAATGAAGACATGTCAGCTGACATTAAAAGACTGGCGCCCTTTCGATGGAAAGTGTTCCAGTGCCTGCTGGTTGCGGGGGAGAATGAAGACGCAACCCGACTGCGAGATGCGAGGACCTTTCTTGTGAACGACGAACAGTGGAAGACATTCTGCGACCGGCATAAGCATCTCCCATGCTATGTTCCAGAAGATACAAATGCCATGGCAAGCAGCTACCTGCTCTTGGATGAATACATGTGCTTTTTGGACAAAGGCGAGGGCATGATGACAAAAAGCGAATCAATCTTGAAGGTCGGCGTTGAGAAAGCAATGGGTCAGGTTGTCTGGGATAAGGGTTCTTTTCTCGATCGCGGGGGTATTTATGACTGGGGAAGATCCGACATGGTGAAGGAAGATGGCTGCAGCGGCGGTGGTGATGGTAAGCTGCAGTGGTGATGTTCAGTCGCATCGAGTTCTTCGCTTAGATGGGCTCAGGAGTTAACTTCGGAAAGGATGATAGTGTCGGAAGCCGTATCAACACGAACGATGAGTGTAGACACCAGCGAACAGGCAATATGATTCGTCCTCGCATAGTCCTTCCTCAGATGGTCTAGTGTTTCGCCACCCAGCGCGATTCCTTATCTGGTTTAAGCTTATCCTGTACCATATGACAACGCCTCCACACTCGCATTGAGATATCGGCTTCGCCTATCATGTCAAACGCGGGGAACAAGTTGGTATAAGTCACCAAAGACCCATACCAGCCGTTATCTTGTACGACGCGGTCAAGTTATATAACTCGTATGACTATCCCCACGTATCAGTTTGTGTCTTGAGACAATCTCTTCTTCGCTCTCTTGTACTACCATCATCCTATTCATTATGCACCGCGAAACAGATCAGCCGAGTCTCAAGTCACAAGATACCAAAGAGATCTCGGAAATGCCTGCCAAGACAGACAGCGATGCCGTCGAATGCGGGTCAATTTCTCCTGGCGGTGTTACCGTCCAGACACTGAAGCCTTTCACTACATTATCTGCCCTTGGCATCGGCTATGGCACGACCAACACCGCCGTCGGACTCCTACTTGTCCTTGGGAGTACTCTTCCAATGGGCGGAACACCTCTTTTCTTTTGGGGGTTCCTCGTCATGGCAGTTGTTGGCCTTGCAACAGCTACAACCTTAGCAGAGCTGGCATCGGCCATGCCTCATCCCGGCGGACAATACATCTGGGTCAATCGCTTGTCCCCGCCTCGATATCGTCGCTTTCTGTCATACACAATCGCTGTTGTCAGTTGGCTTGCTGCGGTTGCTACAGGCTCTTCGGCATGTCTCTCAGTACCCACTGGCTTTTGTGCCATCATCTCTCTGCTGAACCCCAACTTTGTTTATAAGCGTTGGATGGGATTTGTTGGATTTCAACTGTTGAATATCTTGACCGTTATTTGCGCCAGTTTTGAACATGCCCTCCCACGGATCTCCAAGATCATGCTGCTCTTTAGCTGTATGACGATCGGTGTCATCTTCATCACTCTGTTTGCCATGTCTGACAGCCACGCTTCAGCCAAGGACTATTTCACAACCTCGGTGAACATCTCGGGCTGGCCAAAAGGAATTGCCTTCATCATCGGGATGAATGGTGCCAACTGGAGTTTCTCATGCCTCGACGTCGCCACCCACTTGGCTGAAGAAATGCCGTCACCCAGCACCGATATCCCCAAGGCTCTGATGTGGACTATTGTTGTAGGATTTGGGTCCGGGCTCTTGGTTGTGACCTCGGTTCTTATCAACGTCCCAACTATTGATGGAGCCGCGGATAACTCGGCTCTCTCTCTATTCTACATGATTACCAAGAGCAAAGCGGCTGCTGTCGGCTTGTGGATTCCTGTTCTTATCACCACGGCTGGCGCCGTTTGGTCGATCCAGACATGGCAGTCCCGCCTTGCTTGGACCATCAGCCGAGAAGGTGGCTTCCCATTGCATCGCCATCTCAGCAAACTTGCACCTGCTCCTTTTCATACACCCGTTTGGTCGTTGATCTGGTCTGCCTCCGGTACTGCCCTTTTCGGCTGCCTTTATCTTGGGTCGGATCTCGCATTTAACTCTCTGATCTCGACGGGTCTGCTGCTCCAATACATCAGCTACAGTGTTCCCGTCGTATTAGTTCTTGCGCAGGGACGCAGCAACTTTCAGCACGGCCCGTTCTGGTACCCCAAGCTCGGGCTAATTGCCAATATTGTCATGCTGTCATGGACATTGGTAGCTCTTGTTTTTTATTGTTTCCCTTACTACACACCTGTAACGGCTGTGCAGATGAATTATGCCTCCCCAGTTTTGGTCGGTATTGCCCTGTTGTCTATGTGCTTTTGGTTCTTCCATGCCAAGAAGAATTACGAAGTTAAAGAAATCTGGGATGCCTGAGAAATGGACGGAGTAGATAATGCTTAATGGTAGTTACCTAGGATTGCAAATGTATTTATGCAAGTCGCCTTTTTCAAATCGAATGATCGAGTATGACAGTCTATGATAGTGATTCGTCAATTCAACCAGGTTTATGTCAATGGATCAAAAGTTTGTAGTGTCTCCATGAGATACGGGCCTAAAACACGTCTCCAAGCCTAAGAGGCGCTAAGTCAGATGATCTGAGTCTGGACCTGGCTCGTAGTTGTTAACTTATCGTAAAAAGCGGGGGAATCCACCGACTTCTGCTTGTCACTTATTAATCCCCTGCCCTTGTTGCTTTCTCTCTCGTGCATCATCAGTTGAACAATCTGTCAGATGCAATTGAACTACGGTACTGCCTGGACTACTCATAGTGACTATGCAACAATCAGCCAAAGCTCCACATTCAAAGTCTCGCAATGGATGCCTCAGATGCAAAGCAAGAAAGGTGAGTCCGCCCAAAGAAATGCGTGCTTATCTACTCACATCTCGAGAGGTTAAATGCGATGAGCGCAAGCCCTCTTGTGCTCGTTGCGAGGACCAAAAATACGATTGCCCAGGATATGCACTCAATGTACGTTGGTCACAAAAGCACCAGACACGACCAAATATCATCGAAAGCCCTTTGCGCCAAAGGAAGACAAAACCTCGTATGAGCGTCGCTTCGAGTTCAGTCGCCGAAAGCGTCCACCAGATGAACGGATGGCTTGATCCTGCATCTCAACTCGACTTCCTTATGCCAGCAGACATATTAAACATCGACAATATATCACAAGACCTCCTGGAGGATGAGTCGTCTGCGCCCATCAACAATAATATTATAGACTCACCTGACGAGAACATGACAATTTGGACTCTTCCACAAGATTCAGGTTCAACATTCAACATTATGGAACCACTGGGAGTAATTGGCCAGTTTCTCGATAATACTGGGAGAAACACACCGTTTCAATTTGAGTCTCCGTCGCGCGGAGAACAGTCCCTTATCCAGGTTCGGCATCCATGCCCTGACCCGCACCCTCGCTTGTCCAACATGCCAACCACCTTATCTGAATACTTTTTCCGTGATGTTATCACTCTTTACTGTTCCTGGGATAGCGAACTCAATGTTATGCGAAATATCATTGAGAAAATGTGGCAGTCTTCCGGGGTGCTCTATCATACAATCCAGAGCATGGCTGCTGCGTGTCTGTCAAAAGACTTCCCGCATCTACTACCGGTCGCTCGTGAGGAACGATCACAAGCACTTCATCTTGTGAAAGATAGACCTCAAGAGGTGGAGAAGCAAGTAATGTTACTTGCATTCATGCTTCTTGGCCATACCTCAAGCTGGCTGAGCCCTCATAATCTTGCAACCGAGACTTTTCGAGCAAGCCAAAACATACTGGACGAAATCGCCACTGAGAATAGTGGCAGCTTGGAGATGTCTTTCTTCAGAGACACCATGGACTATTGGGCTATGCTTCTGGTCTATCTCACGGATAAGAACGAGCTGGGAGAGTACCATCGAGAGGAACGGATTGGACCACCAAACCTAACGAAACCAATCGAACCACATCCCTACTCTGGTATTTCGCAAGATATGGTTCGAGCACTGACCGATACCGGGATACTCATATTTCAATACCGGAAACACATGTCCACCATGAAGTTCATGACTGAAAGCGATCTTGACGTCTTCAGAACTGCATTGCGCGAGGGCAGACGGTTGGAACGCATGTTCCTCGCACACCAAGTGCCAAGCGCAGTCCAGACCAAAAACCCTGGCGATCCAAAGACACCACTGAAGCATTTGGAGCTTATGGATGAAGCGTATAGATGTACAGGACTGCTGCAGCTTTACCGCGTCTTTCCCGATCTCTTGAATGAACGATACTCACCTTGGAACAAGGATCACATTCTACGGCCTTCACCAGCATATCGAGTGCCAACAAAAGAGGAGAGACAGCTGTGGCTAACACAATTTGCCCTGCATATCCTTGGTATCTTGGAAGAGATTCCGTTTGAGTCAAGGACTCGCAGTGCTCAGCCGTTTGTTATGGTTGCCATATCCGGCGAACTCAGACACAATTCTCAGAGTCTCCAAGGGTCTGACGTCTCTAATTCAGATACTGGTATGGTGAGCATTGATAGTGTCTCTATCGAGGTGGCACGTGCCCGGAAGTTTGTGAGCTCCCGCCTGTCAGCATATACGCACATCTTGCCCTTGCGAAAGAGCCAAGTCATTTTGGAGCTCATCAATCAAATTTGGTCAGCGATAGATGTAGGACAAGAGGATGCTTACTGGCTGGATATTGCTTACGAGAAGAAATTGGGCACAATGATGGGCTAGTGTAGTTGGTGGTTTAAAGTCATATCAAGGGAGTTCATGATGCTAGACTATTCCATTTCACTGTTCAATATTCTACAGCTTCCCCTCCTTGGCACCGCCGGGTAGAGCGATCTTTGCAAACTTGAGCAACGTTTGATCAGCTGTTAGCTTGGTCTGGAGACGTTCTTCTGTGACGAGGAATGCCTGAGGAAACCACTCACTGACATCCTCTCCAAGCATCATTTTTACCAGCGCCTCACCCGTAAGCCAGCACTTGTCCATACCATAACCGTTGAATCCGGCAGCTATCCACTGTCCATCGTCACCAGCAGTTCCCGTCAAGGACTCGGGTATCTTGCCAACTATAGGAAGTCCATCGGCTGTATGTCCTTGAATACCTGACCAGATAGACTCGATTTCCGAAACGGTCTCTGATCCCCAGCCATCTAGAAACAATTTTGGTAAAATAGTAGAAAGTGCCTGTGTCGCCTCTTTAGGAACATAAGTATCATCTGCAGTCAGGATGTCCTTCGTAAAGGCTGTCTCGTTCCCGATCCAAATGCTCCCTGTTAGGGCATTTTGCTGCAAATAATAGAGGCCAGTGTCGAAGAAGCCAGTTTGGGCATCCAGGGTTGGCTTATGAGACAAGCTCCAAGATCTAGTGCCTTTGTATTTCGGAAACAACGGTCCCGGCTTCTGAACTGACATTGTTCCTCGGAATGGGTAAAGGCCTCCAGCCAAGTTGGGCAGTAAGTGCGCCGCATGCCCATTCGTACAATGGATGACTTTTTTCGCTCGGATGCTGCCCCTTGGGGTAGTGATGGCATAGGGATATAGTCCCTGGGAGAACTCAACGCGAGTGACTGGCGTGTTTGTCTCGATATTCAGTTGGTCAGAATACTTGTCCAACAGGCGTTGGTAGATACCAGTCAGCAGTCGATAGGGCCAAATTGCACCAGCTTCATGTTCAACAGCCCCGGATGCATTCTTGATATTCCATCTCTGTAATATGTCAGACTTGCTTTAGCTTTGCTACAGCATAGACTTGGAGCATACCTTTGGAACCTGGTCTCTTTCAATTATACTGTGGTAAGCGCTATACTCTGGAACTTTGGCCTGGAAACCCAGAACCGAGTTCTTCGCAGAAGCCCATGTCTCATCGTCTCCAACAGCCATGACTTTCAGGACATCTCGTATCTGGCACTCTTCTTGCAAAGCAGAATCGAATTCTCTTACCAGTTTCATCAAATGCTCAATATTCATGATGCTAAAGCGAGTGATCTCCCTTGCCGCTTGAGTTCCATGCTGTTCAGCTAGGGGCCCGAATGTATGCCCAGATGCTGTGACAAGATGTCCTCCATTGCGTCCTGTTGCTCCACTGACAAGAGTGCGGGCCTCAAGCACAGTTACACGCGGGTTATCTGTACATGGGTGTTCGAGGAGTGCCTTTGTGACACTGCAGCCAGTAATGCCGGAGCCAATCACTGCAAAATCAGTAAACTCCGGAAGATCCCTCGACTGTATCGATGCCAGAGACGGATGAGGAGGAACCTGCCAAGCTGACACTGTTGGATTTGGCCTTGGTAGTCCCGGGTCTTGAAGGATTGCCCTTGACACACTTTTAAGAAATCGGGCTGTCGCTGGGTCTGATTCCCGTCAGTAAGTGAGCTTTTTGTTCCAGGTTGTAGGGCATACTGGAATACAGGTCCAGCTCGTCGTCCGAACCAGGCCTAATTTGGCTTTCAATCTGTGTCTTATCGGTCGCCATGTCTGCTACTGTTCTGCGTCTAGCTAAATGAAAAGTGAGTAATTTCTCTATCTATATCATGCCGACGATGTCCAAGCTGGGGCATGGAAGTGATTGCTACAACAGAGGACAAGGTACCAAGGTACCCCTGCCTCATTGTCTAAGTCCGAGTTGAAGTTGAGCCGACGCTGCGACTTACTGTGTTTGGAAAGTGTATGCGAGGTAGATAACGATAACGGAATGCGATTGGCGGCGCCAAGAATTCCTCCACTTTCAACAAGCCATGGATTTCCAACTAAGCTTTATCTGAGATAAAGCCACCAAATAGCTTTCTATCAGAATAATAAGTCATCCCTGCCTCGATCTCATGGTTAGGCTCGTGTGAGTTGGTTGAATCCGGCGAAGTTCAGGCGAAACCGGGGAACCAAGCATCCCATTCTTAATTTTATTTCACACAGAGTACATCTCTTCCACGGCAGACTTTTCGATCCTAGTAACAAAGATAATACCGCGTTTCGCAAATCCACCAATACCCCTTACAGTTCACTACGAATTAATTCTCAAAATGGGAATTTATATCACTGATCTCACCGAGGCAGACATTCCGGGAGCAGTAGAAGCGGTACAGTAGGTTTGAAAGATATCGGTTAGCTATATAGCTGCTAACTCAACAGGCAAGCCTTTGTTGGAGATCCTTATAACGTATGGGTTTATGACCAAGCGAAAGTTAGTAAAGATTATCCGTGATGGGAGCATTTACCTATGTTTCCAATGCTGACGCTTATGCAAGTTCGACCGCCAGCGGAACTTTGAATCTCTTGCCATTCGTATGAGGTGGGGAATGCGCAATGGAATCTTCCACGTTGCCAAAGAAGAAAACAGTGATAAAGTGCTGGGTGTAGCGATGTGGTTGCGTCCCCAAGCTGCAGATCAGCCTCCAACATGGAGTGACTGGTTCGAGAGCTGGAAGCTGTACTTCGGACAAGTACGCATGAATCTGTGGTACGGTCGTGGAGGATTAAATGTCAAGGTATGTTGCCTGAGATCTCACCAAGCACAAGACGTTTCTGACCGAGACCAGCGATATTATATCTGGAAAGATGCTCAGGCCAGTGCCCAGTCGACTCTCTGGACAGATCCGCGGGGCTACTTCTTTCTGAACATCATGGTTGTTGTCCCCGAGGCTCAAGGCAAAGGTGTCGGTGCCAAGTTGATGAAAACCGTCACAGACGAAGCCGATGCCAAGGACATGAGATGCTACTTGGAGTCAAGTCGCGATGTCCCCAACGTAGCCATTTACGGACGTCTAGGGTTCAAGTTCCAGAAGGAAATGATTTGCGATGATGAAGGCGATGCGATCAAGTTATTCACAATGATAAGAGAGCCTCATGCTGAGCCTTCCAGCGGGAGGTAGACCTCAGATGCATAAACAGTAAAATGAAATAGAAATAAGCCCTCCAATATTGCGTAACCAAATTATCTTCAGTCGGCTTCTGCTCCTCAATTTAGCGTGTCGAGAAAAGATCGAAGTGCCGCCATCTCATCAGTCTGAATCGCGGAGAAACCAGCCAGGAGCAGCCGGCCCCAGACCTTGTCAGGGTCCTCCAATGCAGCGCTATCAGTAAAGCCTGGAGAGGCGACACTATCGAGAGTATTGACCCAGAGCGTGATTCCGGCATCGCGGAATTGCTGCTTCATTGTATCAACTTGCGAGAGGTCCCGAAACGAGGCTTCGCATATTAGGGGCTTCAGCTCAAGAGCAAGCTTGGCCTGTTCTCGCCAGTTATCATGCTCGAGATGGGTGCGTGCGATGAATGGAACGTTATGCGTGGTGATATTGGCTTTGATCCAGGCTAGATCATCTTCCGTCTTTAAATCAGCCCAGAAATCCACCTGCTTTTCGACGCCCATCTTCTGTGCATAGGCCAACACTTCTGGGATGACATGACGATGCTTGATGTCCAGGTGGATGAAAATTTTGTTGCGGGTGAGTTCAAAGACATCACGTAAGCTAGGCAGCTTCTCCTCGGTGAATGGATTGCTTGGGCCTCCATCGCGGTTCCTAAGTGGAAGCGATATCAGTTCTTCGAAAGTCAACTCTTCTGGTTTCTTGTCGACTCCAGTCATTCGTTCCAGGGTACTATCGTGTAGTAGGACGAATTCGCCATCGGCGGTACGGCGTACATCTATCTCAACAATATTGTAGCCAGCTTCAATGGCGCGTCGGATGGAAAGCAAGCTGTTCTCAGGAGCTTCATTCCATACGCCACGGTGGACGACAATTGCACACTCGCGACGAGTATCGGCCATGTATTCGAAATAGTTCATTTCTTCTGCTTCTCTCTTTCATCGGGCTTCTAATCGCTCAGGTGCAATCTCAGACAAAAGAAGTCGGTGAGGTCGTGAAAGGAATGCAAATGGCTGCTTATTGGTGGCTTGCTCTTTAACTTTGTGCTGTCGTAGTCGTGGTGGGTCTTTGAAGACCGCGCAAGGCTGACCCTAGCCTGCTTCTTCTTAAAGATTCCCTCAACCACTCAAGCTGGAGCTGCAATTCCCCGAGTATTGATTCGCTCCTTATTCACCCTGGCATGGCATTTTCTTGCCGACCAAGAGGCTTGTCCCCATCGCAAGTCACACTAAGAACCATAACTACACTTGAAGAACTATGAAACGGGGAAAATGCCTGTTCTACACAATGTGACAGGCGATGTTCTCTTAAGATCTGAATCATATGTCTGAAGTCCTCTCGGAAAGTCCTATTACATAAGTCTTGGTATAGGGAGAAAACCCGCCACGGATGCTAAATGACGCTTATTATATTCTAAATGCCAGCATGAGGCAAGAAGCGACCAAGTCCTCAGCAACACAAAACTACGTCTACCAGTGTCAGGGCTCAAGTTTCCTTCTTGGAAGCAGCAGCGGCAGCGGCAACTCTTCTCTTCTTAGCCATAGTGTTGAAAAAAGTTCCAAGGCAGAACCCAACTAAGCTGAAGAAAGGAGCCCATGCCTCTTTTGGTACGAACACAGTTGCAATTGTGATCAAGACCGGGTGCATGGCACACATAGCTTTCGTCATAGGCACCAAACCGGCGCGAACTGCAGCTCGAGCCTGTTCAGTGGTGCGCGCGCCAGCAATGACGGCCATCGATGCTAGATAGACAGCATTTTGAATGGGGAAGAACTGTAAGAAGTCAGGTAAGTGGCTGTGAGGGTTTGGTGGCGGTTGGTGAAGCTACGTACCAAGAGCATGGTGATGAGATTTTGTAAGATTACTCGTCCCGGGAGACTTCGTTGCAGAGTCGTGTTGAGAAAGTGGGTCAGCGGTGCCGCGATACACGCGCCGTAAAACGCCATTTGGGGGACACGGGCAGTAATTGTTGGGCCGTGGCCAGGGAGTCCATAGGCAAACCACGATGCTATAATCTCTGTCAAGGCCGACAAAGACCCTTGAGTAAGCATCTTTGTCCTCAGTGGCTTTGACTGTAATTGTTTGAGGTATGCCTATGTTGGGAATGTCAGCATTATCTACATAGATACAAAGGACTCAAAACATACACCCAACAGCGCCTTGGCGTCGATGGCAGGTTTGCCCTTTGGCGTATGCGTTAGAGATGACATTTTTTTGGTGTGGCGCGACTTGTTTCTGCTAAGTTTCCAGGGCGCGAGTGGGTGTGAGACGGCATAAGATAGAGGCAGTTGAGAATTGTGAAGTTGCCCTTGTGTGATAACGGATAGGAGAAAATTAAAGATGCCTGAGGCTGAATTCATTAGCCGTGCACATCAGCCGGCGCCTCGGTCCGAGCTCCACAGACCCGCTTCCCCTCTTATCGGAATCGTAGTGATAAAATGGGAATAACAGAAAAGCAAGAGTTATTTCCAGCTAACCTAAACCTGGAATTTAAAACACAAATGCCAGGAGTGTTTGGAGTATAAGAGCCTTATGGAGACACTGGTTGCTTACCTTTTAAACGAGACTCTACAGCCTGCTAACCAGAAAATATAATTTATTGAACTGGGGCTGAGCTGAGCTATATGGCAGCTGGAAAATTGAATACTATGCGTTAAAAGAGAAACCACATCACAAAGGGGGGGCCTTCTGACCATAAATGTACCATGGCATACAACTACGAGCGGGCATCGAAGGCGAATTTAAATGCTAACCAAGTCTAACCGCTTTGTATATAGAAAGGGGACAACGATTATACGTGGACTAGCCCTCCAGGGGGAAAATAGCAAGATGGAGAGGGACAAAGTTTAACACAAGGGGCACATCAGAATACAAGGAGCTAAATCTTGGCAACTACATCTGCGTCCACCTTTGAACTTACAGGGAGACTTGAACAGGACGAGGTTGTTATCTGAGGGATCGCAAGGAACCGAGAGGAGTGCCATCGTTCGTATTATAAATGACATGAATAAACAAAGGTGAAACTGTTCCTGAGCTGCAGAAGCCCAGATGAGTGGAAGAAAGTTAGTGGGACAGATGTCATTCATCGGTGAGTGTGCCGCTGGTACAACCTTGACGACGAAGACTCAAACCCTTGAGAAGTTAAATGAGTCAATGAAGAAGTGTATACTGAGGTATGTTGGGGAAAGCTATTGTTGAAGAATAGGATATATAGGCATGTTTTAAATAGCTCACCTGGTTCTCAATTCAAGAATTCCTGAGCCTCTTGTATCATGCATGGTGCGTAGCATCTGGTGTAGAATAACTGCAAGTCGAAAATGGAGACGAACCACGCCATCTGAAAGAAGAAGAGGAGCGGAGTAGATACCATATCGAGATTCGCCGCATGAGAAGGTGACATGCTTATTTTTAAAGGTGTTAGCCTATAAAACCAGATGACCTGTGATGGCCCAGGTGACCTTACGGCCATCCACTGAAATACAGATCAATCTTGTTAGCCGTTCATCGAGAATGCGCTAGCTTAGCTACACCTCGTTCAAGTGGCCACACAGGAGAGTTGCCGTTCGGATTGAGGTGTGAAATTAAAATTTGCTCGTTAACACTACTACTACGTAGAGGAACGCTGCCATACCAGCAAATTTCCCAGCAACTGCACTACCGGTGCTAACCCCTTCGCTTAATGACCGATCATTTACTAAGCCATGCGTCAACAATTTTACTGTCATGCCGATTTGCCGGCTGGCACGCCAGTAGCCAATGTGAGGGTCGAGACCACGCGGGGGGAGTTAGAGTCTCCCCACGATTGGTGGACATGACCCAGACTTCCCCATGGGGTGCCAGGGTGCGGGGAAGAGTCCTCCCTCATACGGATTACCGGCATCATAGACCATCTAATATCAGGAGTGGATTGCAGGCTTGCAGCTGGTTGGCTTGCTATAGCCAAAGCTATTTCAAATGGGAGATTTCTAGCTCACCTCTCTATATACAAGGTGAGTCGTGAGGGGAAAGGGAACCATGAAATTCGGTAAAAGCATCGGCAGTTACATTGCTTCCTTATTTAATATGCAAGGCTTGCATGAATGTGAGTAGATGTTAAATACAGCATGTCAGGAAGTCTGATTGCTGTTTGATACTTCATCGACATAGCAGTGAAGAACGAGGACATCGTTATCACCATGGAGATGAATACTAATAACGAGGTATATCATTTAAATAGATTCACTGCAGCTTGCATACTAACGTTAATCGCAGGAGATCCATGCCATTGAGGCGGAGCTTCATACGCAGATTCTCCCTGGCACTGAGATTATGAGAGATGTTGCTTCGCATCATTTTGTCAAGGATCGCTCGGGATCCAATCAAGTCCTCATCCCGCAACCCTCAGATGACCCAGCAGACCCTCTCAACTGGTCACTTAAGTGGAAAATGCTAGCTATCACTGGGGCCAGTATAACCTCGTTTTTCCAGGGGTTTGGGCCACTGTCTCTTGCACCCATGTTTCCAGACTACATCGAAGCGTTTCACTGCAGTCTAGCAGATGCTGTGCAGTTCACCGGAGTCTGCATCCTGGTGCTTGGTTTCAGCAACTTCATATGGTATGTTCATGGTACACGGACTAAGAGGGCCTTTTCAAAGTTTGGATAAATCACTAACAGCTGCGAACAGGGTTCCATTAAGCACTTCATTTGGTAGGCGACCGGTATACATTGTGTCTAACTTGATCTGCCTGGCCTCTATGATTTGGAGAGCTCGTGCACAGACTTATGGCAGCTTCATGGGAGCTTGTGTGTATGTTTTCATAAGAACGGATTGACAGAACGCTTTCTGACTATGGTACAGGCTGAATGGTATCGGCGCTGGTCCTGCAGAGTCAATTCAACCTTCAGTCACTGCTGGTAAGCCATTACACGAAACATGTCAAGGTGTAAACATCTAATTGCTTGTTAGATATATTCTTCTTACATGACAGAGGCAAGTGGAACACCTTGTACTGGGTTGTCTACATGGGGTCACTCATGATTGGCCCCATTATCGGCGGTTCCATGGCTCTCAACGTTGGCTGGCGCAACTTCTGGTGGTTCAATGTGGCCCTAGGTGCAGTTGTGGTGCTCTATATCATCTTCTTGTTCCCAGAGACTAAGTTCGTCTTTCGCATCCCCTTGCACACGCCGAACCCCAACTAACAACAATCAGATGGCACCGCCCTCATCCTAATGAGATCATTGAGGAAGCCACAGCCAACGAGAAGGTCGATGGTTCGGCCAGTGCTAGCCACGCCGAGGCCACTAGACCTAATAGTGATGGCATAACAGAGCACGCCACCAGTACCGAAAAAGAGGGAGCAACCCCGGAAGGATTTGCAGATCTATCAACAAGCGAGACGGCCGCAAGAGATCCATATCTCGGACGAGGAAAGCCTGCAAAGTGGCAGTTCCGGTTCTTCCAACCCAATCCTCATCCTTTCAAGGCTATTTTGTTAGACCTATGGATCCCCTGGAAGTTGTTCGCATTTCCCATCGTACAATTCGCAAGCTTTGTCGTCTCTTGGAGCTGCTCTTCTTTCCTCACCATCAATCTAACTCAAAGCCAAGTACTTGCTGCGCCACCTTACAACTTCTCTACTCAAACTATCGGTTTCACCAATTTTGCTATCTTTGCCGGAGCTTTGATCGGCCTGGCCACCGGCGGTCCTCTGTCTGACTGGGTGGCTGCCAAGCTCACTGCAAGGAATAACGGTATTCGTGAGCCAGAGATGAGGTTGGTTGCCATGATACCATTCGTTCTTATTATGTACCTTGGCAACATCATCGTCTCGGTTGGTTATGAGAACCATTGGCCGTGGGAAGTCATTGTGCTCATCGGATATTCTTGCGCCGGCATCCAAGTCGCAGCCCTCCCCAGCATTTCAAGCACATATGCGGTTGACAGTTACAAGCCTGTTGCTGGCAGCTTGTTTGTCAGCATCACAGTCAACAAAAATGTTTGGGGTTATGGATTTAGTAAATTCATTACCCCTTGGAGCATAAAGGCTGGGTAAGTTGTCTATTAGTTTCTCAATTTCAGTGTTACTGATTCTTGCAGTTTTATCCCGCCCATCATGACGAATGGAAGCTTGGTTTTCCTCTGGTGTTTGTTTGGTGTTGTATTCTACTATTACGGCAAGACATTCCGTCGTTGGACGAAGAATAGTAGTGTCCATAGGCTTTAATTCTCGGGTTGATGTTATGTTATCTTTTAATGGACATGCTAGTTAGATAATAATAACAGCCAGAGATCGAAGTTTGGCTCTGAATCTCTTAAAACACCCTTTGTGCAAATGAATATTCAGTATTGTTAAATAATGTCTATAAAGCCCCGGCCTCCCATCCACCAGAGATACTAGAGGCATCGAAGAGCCTTTTGTAATTGACGCTGACATTAGCCTTTTAAATACATACAGAAACGCTTTAAAGAGAGAACCGCCATTTATCACCTTGGCCTGCCGCCTCAATCTGGCCCTCATCTAACTCCTCCTTAGCTGCAAGTTTCTTGTTAAGCCATAGGTACTGCGTATTGGATACAATCGCAAATACCAGGGCAATGGATGCCAGTGTGAGAATGACCGTAAATCCTGTTCTATATAGTGGCGCATCGTGTGCTTGGAAAACCTGAGCACCCGCCAAACCAGCCGCATTGGCAGTCATGATAAGGAGAGCCATCGTGATGGAACGTTCTGCAGGATTCCTGATGTTGACAGCAAGCCAGGAACCGTTCAAAGGATGAGTGACAGATCCCCAGAGCGTGGTGCAGATGAGAATGCCATATTTGAGATCACGATTCGTGCTCGTGGCCAATTGTCTAGTCGCAAGACAGAATGCGAAACTTAGGACAGTAGCGAGGAGAATCAGGAACCCTCGCCTCTGAGTTTTGTCAGCAATCCATCCGAACGACAGATTCAGCACGATAATAATCCAACCGCCGACAGATGAGAGAGCGTTTGCTTGAAGACGATCATAGCCGTAGCTTGCAATAATGGACGGTTGATATGTGCCGAGTGGTGAGATAATGGCGATGCAGCAGAAGGAGACAGTGAGCTGCGGATAGATACACCACCTGGAGAAAGCGGACTTGATGTCTACCCACTTGACATATTTATGTCTTGGACCTTGAAGAGGATTGTCAATCGTAATACGGTTGGTGAGGATGTGGATTTCTCGCGGCGAGAAATAGAAGTGACCAAAAATGTTTGACGGGTTTGCGGGAGAGTTGGGCATGAGGAAAGCGAAAATAACACCGATCAATATTGTGATAATACCCTCGAGAAGGAACATCCACTGCCAGCCAGACAATCCAGCTATGCCTCTCATCTGAAGAATACCATAAGCAATGAGACCACTTGCCGCCGAAGCAATCATGTTGCCGAGGAAGAAGGCAGTGAAGCGCCTGCTAGTCTCATTACGTTTGTACCACTGCGTCAGAGTGTACAAGCCAGCAGGAATGAAGCCAGCTTCCAAAAGGCCAAGCAAGAGTCTGGTAGCATAATATGCACCAACGCCTTTCCCCTTGATAAACGCTTGAAATGTGGCGACCAAGCCCCAGCAAAAGATCTGGCAGCTGATCCATTTCTGAGGACCTAAGCGATAGAGAACAAGGTTGCTTGGCAGCTCTAGCAGAACAATTCCAAGACTAAGGAGCTGGTTTCCAACATTGAACTGAAATTGAGTGATGCCAACTTCAGAGAGGAAGAAGTCAGTGAGGGCGTTGCCGATGTTGCCACGGTCGAGTTGCAGGACGAAGAAGCCGGCGATGAGCAGGGGCATGATAAGCAGATCGAGCTTGCGAACGAGAGCTCGTTCTTCGGCTTCGGACCAATCAATGAGGGGACGCTGCTCAGGGCCATTGAATTCGTTGTCTCGACCGGAACTGTAGTCATCCACGGTGGATGGAAGCGGTTCTTTTTCGATCATCATGTCTGAAGGTGTAATTGAAAGGACAAGGCAATTCTGAGCGATAATATTTCACAATCATCCATGGTACGAGACAGAGAGCACATAATAAATAATTCTTGCAACAGCCTCTTTTACATCTCGCAATCAAGATGCGGTATTTCGCAATACTCCAACTTCCGGTCTATTGCACTTACGTCTTCGTCGAGTCAAAAAGAAGCTGAATCAGACAATATGTAATACCTTGAAATAATGGAAGTCGCTTGTGTTGTCGAATCGAACGCGCCAATGAGGCCATGATCCGAGCGATAGCCCGGTCCTTCTGGCTTGCTTAGCGCTATCATGAATGAGGGCTAGCTCCGATGCGTCAGACGCCATTGACATGTAAATCTTGCGTGCTTTGAAATATTGAATCGGGGGCCAATGGCAGCATCATCCGAGGCACACTAAAAGCTGGAGTTAGTTAGTGAGTGGGGGCCGTTCCGTGACTGACAGCAATGGAGCTTTGCATCTGCAACCAACAGCTTGCTTCTCGACAAATATCTCGAGGTGACTGCTTACCGGGTATCGGCGAAGTGCTTCTGCCAGACCATGATACGCGTAGTAATACGTGCGATTGCTTACATATATAAATGTCTCCTTGTTCCGATCTAAGGATAGAGTCGGGCACAGTCCCCCCCCGCCCTTGAACCCCTTCCATCCTTCTCTGCAATCATGGTTGTTGCCAAAAGACCCAATTTCCTTATCATCGTCGCCGATGACCTTGGCTTCAGTGATGTTAAGCCATATGGCTCCGAGATAGACACCCCTGTCTTGGACCGCCTCTCTAAAGATGGCATTCGCATGACCAACTTCCATACCGCCCAGGCATGCTCACCTACGCGAGCAATGCTTCTCTCCTGGCCAGACAACCACATCCCCGGACTTGGCCAGATGGCTTCATTCGCT
>JABFAI010000337.1:0-66865 GCA_013266175.1 Fusarium gaditjirri
GCCTGGAACTGGTGCACCTCCACCGCCTCCTCTCCCTCCTGTTGCTGCAGGGGGGGATCCTGGCCGATCAGCCATGCTGGAAGGCATCCAACGTGCCGGCGGAATCAGCTCCCTCAAGAAGGTTGATCGCTCACAGATTCGCGACCGCAGTGGCGTTCAAGTCGGCAGTGGCGGTGATTCCGGCGGTGCGAATGCCGCACCTGCAGCAGTTGGTGCGCCTGGCGGCGGCGGCGGCATGGCCGATGCCCTGGCTGCTGCTCTGCAGAAGAGAAAAGAAAAGGTCTCTAAGAGTGGTAAGTTCAACATGCTTCTGCTGATCAAGAGTGATGTGCTAACACAAGATAAGATGACGAGAGTGATAACGATGACTGGTGAACTGAACCACATTAACACAAAAGCTAAGAGAAGGAAGAAAGAGCGTGGTAGACATAGCCGACAAAAGATTCTCGACTTGTCTTTTATGAAAATTGCATTTATGGGTAGTGACGAGAATTATTGTAACGTATCAATCAGTTGCAGACGTATCTTGGTTGTGAATCATCACAACCATCTGAGGTCGGGTTCACATCACCAATTGTCTCTACTGCGCCTGTACCATTTTCAGTTGGCATGACATAAGTTGGTTATGTTCTATAGACACCCATAGCATTAACGAAATTTTACAAGATTACAGAATGACTGGCCAACAAACTTGGCAATAGTTAGTACGTTGCCTTTATTGTTGACGGCATTAATGCAATGTGAGACTCAAAGAATATTTATGAAACAATGGTAAGCATTTTCTTGTCTTGTCTAACCTGTGCTTTTGAGACGAATGTGATGATCATAAAGCGTGAAGAAGAAAACATGTTCGTCCAGTAAAAACTACCTAAAAACGGAACAAGACAGAAAACTCGATCGTGATACTGAAAGTCCAAAAGAGAACGACATGCCGTGACGTCCCTCCCACCACGGCCGTCTACGACTCCACAGCAACTACTGTCGTGGGACCCGACGCACAGGGCTTTGGGTGCCCGGCTCCGGGTTTGAGAGAGAAGACAATATCAACAACACCAGCCGCGAAATACAATCGTATCACCCGGTAGCGTCGGGGGCTCGGTGGAGAGAGAGAAGGGGATTTGGAGGGCTCTGGCGAGCTTAAATGTCGTCAATGTCAACCTCCTTCTTGTTGCCAGCGGCGCCATCATCAGACTCATCGTCTGAATCAGCGTCGCCGAACTCGAAGTAGGCCTCGCCATCCTCTCCCTGGCCAAAAGAGTCGGTTTCGTTGATCTTGGCGTTCTCAGGGAGCTCGCCGTAAGACTTGAGGGTACGGGCTTCGTCGGCGGTGTACTTGAGAATGACGTCGCCCTTGTTGTCCTGGAAGTCACGGAGAGAGAGGAGGATAATATCACCCTGGTTAATCCAGACCTTCTTTCGCATTTTACCGCGAATCTACGAAGTAAACGTTAGCATGAGTCGCTCAAGGACAGGATCATCCTGCTTTCGTTGCGCCGCGTCTTAGGCAGGCGAACTTGGGGTTACTTACGTTGGCGAGACGCTTGCTTCCATCAAAGCACAGAGCCTCGAGACGACCGTTGCCAAGCATCTTCACGACCTGAGCATACTCTTGGCCATCCTCCTTGAAGGTGAGCTCTCGGCGCTGGTCGTCGTTCTCCTTGGTACCACGTCTGCGGTTCTTTCCGCCCTGTCCAACTGTTAGAGACGATTGCTTTGTTGCTTGCAGAAGAATTTGGGCAATGATGGTGGGGGCGGGGCAGGCGGTTGGCGCGTGAAAATGCGATCCGTGAATGACAGAGGAAGGCGGTTGAGTACAGGAGGGATCTGTGGGGTTTACCTTTCCCTTGTTCTTAGGCATATTGACGGTTTGTCGGTATACGTGAAGTGAAGAAGAGATGTGTTGGTGGGAGGAAGAAAGTTGGTGATGATGTTGTGGTGTCGTTGTTGGCCTGGGAAAGAGAGTGGATTTTTCCTGGGCTGCGCTGCTGACTGACACAAGAGGCAAAAGCTGGTTGGGCGCAAGACGAATGTCCTCCACAGTGACTCAAGTGTGGCGCAGCAAAGGTATTTTAAATGCAATGCGTTAAACTTCCAGTCTGAATCTAGAAGAAAAATAAGAAACTTAAAAACTTGAAGCGTATTGGTCTCGTCCCACATATAATTTATTAATTCTTCATGATCCGAAGGTTATCCAAAGAAGAGAGAGACCATTATTGCTACCCAAAGTCAAGTATTCTGAACAATATGACGCAGATTGGTTAGCGGCACAGCCACAAGTCTGTGGCGTTCCTAGCTGGGCATGTCAGGAAATCGTAAACTTATGAAATCGATTTGCACATCGCGGTTCATCATGCTTAATTCCAACTTCTCCGGCGCACTCCCTCGCAACTAGGCACCGAATGAATGGCACTGAGGTACTCACTGCAATTCCCATCTTCGAAGAAAACATCATATTCCACCTCGACATAATAGTATCCCATCCAAATCCTCCATCATGACAAAGGCACGAGCCTTGCCAGGAATCAAACTCCTGCGATCGATGCCCTCCCCCAACTACCGACTTTACTCATCAACCACACAAATATTGCGCCAAAATCCGGAAGACCACCACCCCCAAGAAAATCCCAATAGACCAAGACAATCACCGAACCGAGACGGAACAAGAGGACAGCCTAAACCACTTCGGATCTTCATCCCACCATCAAACGACCATGTATTACCATCTGGGAAACTGCTCACTACACCAGAAGTCTGGTCATTTCTTCACGAAACAGGCATCCAATATGACAACTCTAAGGCTAGACGTCTGCATCTAGGGCCTGACGAGCAAAAAGTGAAGACCCTATTCAACTGCGTTGTTCAATACTCGCCTCAATATATACTACACCCTTTCCATCTGCAACATTTAAGGCCTGGAATAGCCCCGATGTTGCCCGTAATTATGAGCAATTACCGACGCAAGTTGGAAGAGGAGCCTCTCTGGGCATACACAATATGCAGGGGAGGAAGCAGTAACGTGGTGCGACATCTGATGGTCAAAAGGTTGACAGGCGCATTCTGGACAGCCATGAAAGATCTCGGATGTTCCATGAATGGCCCACGAGGAACGCTTATAATGACGATCCACGATCCTTTGAAAGTCGCCTTAGCCCCAGCTCATATTTTTGGCGAGGCTGTTGCGAAGCAACTGAAGCGGACCTGGGAAAAAATACAAGTCCGAAAAGGAGACATGAGTAGCTGGTATGACTGAGAGCCAAGACTAGATGTGTCGGCCCTAGGGTGCATTCTGTGCAAGATTGGTGTTTTGGAAATTGGTGGCATCCTTAGAAGGAATGTTTGGGAGTATCATTAAGGTCTTGATTATGGAATTTACGAGATCTTTTGTCTGATTTGGAGCCAACGCAGTGGCAAACTCGAGAGATGGATCAGATTGTTCACATTTGCGTGGGTTAGTAACTCATGTGAGTCTTTGACACTTTGATACCAGTGTTTTCACCAATAAACTATTAATCCATCCTTAATCGTGTCAAGTTGAGCGTTCGTCAATAAGTACCTACCTAGTTAGGTAGTCTACCTTAGAGGAGGCACATGAGAGGATAACTACCTCCTAGGTAAGTACAGGTAGTAATTAACATGCAAAACCCAATCCGATGGGAGGTGTGAGCTCTGTCCTCTAGGCAGGTAGCTCCCAAGTCCCCACTTGGTACTACCTTATGGTAGTGAGGTGCCCTGAGGTCAGAGAGCCTCACATGGGCCCAGGGCCTAAGCTCCAGGGAGGTCTTCCCCAAATGTTGAAGGCTGCCCGAATGGGAACTCTTTGTCTCTAGTGCCCTTGTTGGCTGGCTTGTGTCCTTGCTCCATGCAGCCCGTCCCAACCAAAGATTCCACGTCGACGTTCCATCCCATCGCATTCGCAATTATCAGCAACCTTTCTAGCTTCAACCACATATAGGCGATTTGGTCAGCGGCCGTCTATAAGTTCTTCTTTTCAAAGATACCCTTGTTTCACGTTCTCTCTTCCGCTTGCGTGATAGCCTAGAGACTACCCTCAGCGCCATCACCCTTTGTTTGCTGCTACACTCGCAACGATGCTCGTCTCTCTCACTGTCGGCAAGGTCGATGCCGGCGTTACTGTTCTCCTAACACCGGACAAGCGCTTGGTGAGCTTGAAGCATCTCATCTACCTGTGGTAATTGCTAATGTAGAGAGTGTCATTAGATCGAATTCCCATCTATTCTACTCCCTCCCAACATCTCCTCAGGCAGCATCGTCGACATCAACGTTTCCCAGAATGCGACCAAGGAAGCTGCCGCCGATCGCGCATTCCGTGCCCTTCAAGACAGCATCTACAGCTCATTTGGTGCCTCCGAGCCTACAACCCCAGTGCTGCGATGCCGCAATGCCACCCAAACCTCGGTCGTCCTTGAGTGGGATCCTATTCAGCTTGCTACCGCCGACCTTATTTCTTTGAGTCTCTACCGAAATGGCCAAAAAGCCGGAAATATCCCTCGCCCATTACAGATGCACAGCACAAAGATTAGCGGCCTTGCTGTTGATACAGAGTATACCTTCCACCTGGTCCTGCGCACAAGCGCCGGCACTTTTATCAGTGAGCGCGTCCCCGTGAGGACGCACAAAATGACGGACCTAAGAGGCATTACAATTACTACTGGTATTCTGCCTAGTGCCGTCAAGGACAGCTTGACAAATGCGGTTGAGCGCATCGGGGCCAAGATTGTTGATGGCGTCCGCATTGACACGACGCATTTTGTTACCACTGAGGGACGCGGGCAGCAATGGGAGAAAGCTGTCGAGAGCAACATTCCCGTCGTTCGTCCCGAATGGGTTGAGGCTTGTGAGAAGAGTGGCCGCATCCTAGGTGTTACCAAATTCTATCTGGATGCTATGAAGCCAGGCCCTCCAGCCGAGGAGGCTTCACCTCCACCACCTCCAGAGAAGGAGGAGAAGAGCCTGCCCGTGCCACCTACTCACAACGGTGAGCAGGCATCTTCATCGGAAGAGAAGCTAGACGAGAAGGTTAAAGAGAAGGAGGAAGAGGACGCGCAAAAGAACGGCGGAAAGCAGAGCTCCAGTGGTAGTAGCACTGAAGGCGAAGGAGAAGTTGAGATCGAGCAAAAGACGAAGACGTCACCACAAGAGGAACAAAAGGTGCGATTCGAGGATAAAGAGGAGCAGAAGGTTGCCTTACGACCCGCCAATAATGGGGAGTTAAGTAAGCCCGAACACGACGACAAGCAAGAAGCGTCAGATGACGACGCAGAGGATGAGTCGAACGCAAAGGCTGCACCTACACCAGATGGAGCGTCCTTCCAAGAAGTGGAGCTATAGACCGAGAGGCACTGCAGTTATGTGATTGAGCTTAACTTTGTCTGAAAAGATAGCCTGTTTAGGCAGTGAGAGGACAGCAGTCACTCTCTGATTCGGTCTCATGTAGGGGGTATGTCGGCTGGTGAGATCTTGGGGAACGAAAGGGTAGAGCAGATACTGGCTTAATAACTTATTCTTCGTATGAACAACCAACCCCAAACTGCATTGTCTTTTCAGCTCTTTTTAAGGCCATCACACTGTAGCTTCCACGTCTTACTTTATGGGAGGATCTCCTTATTGTTCCAGTCCATACATTTGCCTCGCCCTTCCAGAGGGAGACCTGTCACGACTCTCACGAGTCTGTCGACAGCGAATTCAGGGCTGAATAGTTTGCCCTCCTTTGTACTCTCCCAGAAGCCCTTACTCAGGTCTGTCTTGACCGTGCCAGGGTGGTAGGCAATAGAGATGGCCTTATCACCACTCCGCCCACGGAGAAATATATCGTAACTCTTACCCAAGCTGATAACTCCTGCCTTGCTCGCCCGATATGAGAACCATCCTCCGGCTCTATTATCTGATGTGGAGCCAACCCGAGCTGCCATACTGAGCCACACCGAATGGGGAGGCATCTTTACCTCATCGCGGTCGGGGCTGTCCTCGAGCTCAGAGCTCCGCCTAGGGAGAAACTTGTCGAAGTGTTTGATAAGGAGGAGAGGACCGATGGTGTTGATGCGGAATTGTCCCAAACTAGCTTCTGCGTCTATCTGGTTGACATTCTTTTCGGGCTTGAGGACGCCAGGAACCGCGCACGCTAGCCGCAGATGGTGCTTGTCAGGGGGGAACAGCTCAGCAGCTCTGGAAGCTGCATCAATGATAGACCCCTCGTCTGTGACATCCGCATGAACTATTGAGAGGCGTTTGGTGAGAGCTTCTTTCTCGGGGAGATCTTCGAGGAGTGATCTCTTCACGGTTTCTGGGTCGTGTTGGAGACGAGCTGTCGCGAGGATGGGCAAGGATGTCTTCTGGAGGAGGTGTCGAGTGAGTGTATAACCAATTCCTCGGGTTGAAGGGCATACGAAGATCCAGGGCTTGCTCATGGTTGGTTCACACAAGTCACATGTCCCAGGGCTATCTCGTGTAAGCCAAGTTTATTGAACAAATGGATGTTGTAGAAGGATGAATGTCAGGGACGAGGATGTTCTAAAAAATTGCTGTAATTGGTGGGACAATCAATTTTGCATCTCAAACGACCGTATAAATAGCTTATTGTCACTGTTCTTTCATCCTTCCCTTGACAATCATCTAGCTCCATAAGGTAGTCTTTGATGATGCGTAGACGCACGTTCGTGTAAGGGATCACCTACGTCATATAAGATCTCACCCTGAGCGGGCCCGATCCAAGTGCAGAGGCTAAGGTAGGTCGTTGCCCGACTAGGTACCTATAAACAGAAGTGATTTGATTCTGTGTCTTGTCTTGTGAAATAAAATGTAACAACTAGCATAAGATGCCAAGAGGATGGCTTAGTGTTTGATCACAAGTTGTGAAAATCTCAAGATAAGGATAGGGCATTTCAGGCCTTTGTCTATTTCCCACCCACTCACTTGGTCATGACACTGTGGGCGAGGTTTATTGGGTGAGAGGCGATTAAGTGATAACTTTGGATTATCGCCATGTGAGCTACTTATTATTAAATTTGGTGAAATTAAACAAGAAACTACTAGGCTATTTTGACTAGATATGGTACATACTAGGAAATGCTCTAAACTTATCGTGATATGTGTTAGCTAGGAAAATGCACGTCAGATGCAACCGTGCAAGACTATACTATAGTAACGTTGTTGAACCTACGTATCCAAAATCCGATGCTTCGCTCATCCTACACACAAATCAACCAGCCATTCCTATACCACAGACAAAAACAAATCAAACTTCCCGTCTTCTTCTCCTGTACTTGGATTATATATGCGATCTAGCAGACCACTACTCGGAAAGAGAATGCAGTAATCCCTCATCATCCATTCCAAGTGATTTTGCTTCAAAACTTAGTCGAGATCGGCCAGCTAGTTCTCTCATCAGGGGTTCGATCGTATCAAAGCCGCTCATGTCATCGCTGACACTTCCAGCCTCAAGCTCTTCTTTAGTCCGTACAAGTTGCTCCAGAAACTCCCGCTCTGATGTCCCTGTCCTTGTCATCATACGTCCTCGGCTTGATGGTCTCATTTTAGACGTTGCTTGAAAGTTCGAACGGTCATCATCAGAGATCCACCCCTTTGCCCCGCCTGGGTGCCCGTCTTGAGAATTAGCGAGCGTGCGGTTGAGATTGTCTAATACTGGCACAAGGGCACGAAGCCAGACATCTCCATTGCGCTCCAATCGCCTGATTCTGCGCTCCATTTCTCTGATGCGGTAGTCGCGGTATGCCTCATATCTTCGTAAAACCTCCTTTTCCACCGTGGGTGTTTTGTCCCCAGTGTCTTCTCTCATCGTGACGGCCCTCTTTGCCCTAGGTCCGGGACTGGCGTTCAAGGCGGCGTCTTTTCGTTTGCGTTCTTGTTCTCGAGCAGCACTCCACTCCCGACGTCGCGAGAGGGATGTTCTATCATATGAGTCCACTTTATGGGCTGGTGATGAGTGGGCGGATTGGGGAGGCGTCGGTGATCCATTCTGATATGAGGCTGGAGATGGAGAAATTGCTCGACTGAGCGTGTTGTCTTCTTGCTTATGTACCGCTTCTTCCGGCTTCGATTTCATAGCAGAGGTCAAGTCCCCTGTGCTTGTGGTTGTTAGTCTCTTTGGGGACGATGGGACAACCGCTGATGGCGGAGGCGATGGTTTGACATTGGCGACAACCATTATGGGGCACATGCTCTGGCGTTGGGGAGACCTGAGTGGCAATGGTGGTGGCTCTTCTGCTTTCTCTTTAGGCGACTCTTTAATAGTCTCCTGCTCAGAATCGGGCTGCGGGTCCATCGAAATAGATATCATACTGCGCCGTTTCAAAGAAGCAGCCTCCATATCCTTCTTCTTCTTGTCCCTGACCTTGTCACGGCGACTCTGTGACAGCTTGGCTTCGGGTGTTGAGGATCTCTCCTTTGCTGTTTGTTTCTTAGAACCTTGGCGTTGGACACGTAGTGGGCTTTTGGTGATCACAAGAACAGAAGGTTCCTCGGTTTTCTTCGTGGATAATCGAATGCGCGATTCCCTAGCGGATACAGGCCTTGCTTCGACCGGCCTGGCCTCTGCAATAACAGGATCATTCTCGCTTGTGGTCATTATGCTTTTGGAAAGCGAGGGTTGGTAAGACCCATCCTGGGAAACGGGGCGGGCAGGTGAAGTAGGAACCTGATGGGCGTCTGTCTTGGCTGACTGAGACATCATAGTATCGATTGAGAGGTCGCCGAGGTGTACGAAGCGACCCCCTGTCAAGCTGGGGCTCCGTGAAGGGATTCTATCGTGATTATTTGGGCTTCCTGCATGTGTGTTCCCCTGTTCAGTGCTTTGAAATCCTCGGCCCTGCTCATTGGCTTGTCTGACTTGGTCCGGGGTCACTACCCTCGGAGGAGGCGTTGCCAAAACGTTCAAATACTCCGGTGCCGTGCTTTGGTTACTGCTATTGATAGGCGCCGGGCTAGAGTATCCATTGATCGATGAGTTTGGAGATCTTTGAGGATTGGTAGATAAGAGAAGCTGAGAGTCTGCCGGGCTCACCGAAGGCGATGATTCTCTGTCCTCAGCGACAGTCCGCAACACTGTCACGACGCCTTTGTCGTTCAAAACTGCTCTGGTAGGAGCATACCGGGAAGTGAGAGGCTTGACGCTCCGGTGCTGGTATATAGGATACTGAGACCTGGGAGTTCGACCAAACGGCGAGGCGTCCAAGGGAATGGAAATTGCAATATGTCGATGTCCGCCTATCGTTGTGCCCGAGACAGCTGAATCTGGAAGCCGAATGGTCTGAGGCGACTTGGAGAGTGATTTACTCCTCTTGCCCAACTTTCGGAGCCTGTACCATCGCCCCCTGTCCTCTGGGGTAATTCCATCAGGGATAGACATAAAGTTGCCTGATGGAGGGCTGTGATTCCTCAGAAAGTCAATGAGCTCTGCAAGGCCATCATGCGGTTCCCCGCCCTCCTGCTGCTGCTGATCGATGAAGGTGTCGTCGTGGAAATGCAAGTCCTTGTCCTTTTCGGGGCCACCCAGCAAATTTGATGCAGATTTTGCTCTTGGTCGGGTACGTGCTTGGGCTTGGGTTTGAGAGCCTGGCTTTTGCAGGTGCTGATCCGAATACCGATTTGAATTGGGGACAGTAGACGCAGACACAGATGGAGAAGAAGTGAGAGCTGGGGGGATTGTTGTGCGAGGATAGGAAGCGCCACTGCCCGACGTGACAGAGGCCTCAGGATCAAGGCCTATAACTTGAGCCATGCCGGGCCAGCTCAACATCTAACACAGAACATGGGATGGGCTTATACGCTTTTGCGCAACGATGCACTTGCATCCATGAAAGACAGGCCTGAGCTAGGTAGATGTATCAGTTGGGTATTCACGGGGCATGGTTTGTACACGAAGATATCTCTTAAATTAGCCTCACCTCTAGTTGTCTTTCGGGGCTTTTCTCGTGTCCTCCCTTTGGAGGCCTGAATGGAGATTAAGAGGCGGGTGGTTGCAGACCGGTGACCCGAGCGATAGTAGGTAGGTATGATAGTAACCAGAGGTAGTCTGTGTCACCGCGAATACATGTATCTTACACTGGGGGTTGGCAGCTACAAAACAAGGCCAAGATTGTGACAAAGATGAGAAATTGAGAAGTGATGATGTTGAAAAGAAGAAGAAGAAATTACAAAAGTCCTGGGGGCGACGCCTTGTCCCACTCTCCCCCAGTTCAGCCCAGTTCAACCTGGTCAGAACCCAGTCCAGGCAAGGGACCTTCCCAGCCGCGTCAGAGCAGACAGACAGCAAGAGCAGGAACATCAGAGAGGTCCTAGAGCCCATGTACAGAGTATGCCGTCACTCTCCATAAAACCCTGGAGCGCCACAAAGGCCAAGTGCCGCTATTTAGTTCTAACTCAGGATCTGAAAGCTAGTTAAGCCCGTTGAATTTAATGGAGTGGAGACGTCTTCGCTAATTCCCCAATCAGAGCCTCTCAAGCACAGATTCATCAAAAGCGAGATCGTGCTCCTTTGTTCTAGCTCAGCTCATCTCCATTATCTGCTGGGTCTCTTTCTGATGTTGTAATTACGACTCTTTCGCGATGCGGCACGGCAACCCGGTTGTTCGGGATGTCTACCAAGATCGGCGTAGAAATAGTTTCATTTGTCAAACTATCCCTAGTCATATTTGCGCTGGAGATCTCATTTTCCTGACCCTTGGCTAGCTTCGTTCTCGTCACTTTTCTCCTTGCTTTTTTCTGTTGTCGCTTTATATGCATGCATGTCTCTTCACCGGCCACCACAAGTGATGCATGTATGTACATACAAGTGGACAGATCTTTAAATCCCAGCCGCTCGCAAACCTTTCCCTTGAAAAAGAAACAATTCATGACAATTAATTGGTTGCCGAAAGTCATCAGTCAGTGGTTGCAGCTGGCTGCTCGTCGTCACCACCGTGAGTTGTGTTACCTCCTCAGGTATCTCGGGTGGTTCACGAGAGGTGGAGGTACCTTATCCAATATGAACCAAACATCAGTTGAAAATCCAAGCCATGTTCGCATTATTTTGTCCCAGACTTGGCGACTTGCTGAACCACTTACGTAGGCAAGATATGCACGCCAGGAGATAGCAGAACTCAAGACTTCATCCTCAATCCGACCTTGTATGCTATAGAAAGAAAAAACTTGAATAAGTTTAGGATGAGCTTGGCTAGCCCTTTGAATAGTTTATCCTTGCTCCGCACCCAGAGTCTTGAGTCTTCTGAAATCTAATCCCAAGTGAGTGAGACTCAGCTTGCTGTTCCAACAATCCACAAACATTTCACTCAACCCCGACAGGATGGCAGCCATCTCTTTTCAGCTCACATGGTTCCTCCTCCAGGTCGTTACAACCTCATCCAATCACCAATACCGCGTCGTCGTTGCTCAACCACCAAAAGCCTTTCCGAACGCCACTGCTGATCTCCTCTGCAGGAGACCGCTAGTGTCATCACTGTGCCAAGTTACCAACTGTTACCCAGACTAAGATAGCCAGAGGATATGATGTGTGTGCCTGACTGAGCGTTATCTACAGAGTAGAGTCTAGCGTCATCCCCAACTCTCCGACGTCCTGGCATTGATATAGGTAGTCTGGGCCGAATTGCCCTTCCTTGGAAAAGTCAAAAGGCCACCGTCGTCAACAATCCCTCCATTACCATTTGCCTCTACATCATAGCACAACCGCCCTTTGTCACTTGTGATCGTGTACAAGTTGCCTCGTCCATTACCCATGGGAACTTGACCAGGATCGGACATTACCTGACTTCTTTCGTCACCAGGCTCCCTTGTCATTCTCCCTGTCTGTTGAAATGGCACGATCCCTGTCGGCTGATGATCGTCCTCACTACCGAACGGTTAGGCGAGTTGACCCATGCTCAACGCAAACATGCACTGCCATCTCCTCCATTCACATTGTTTCAATGGTATCACGTGACACAATCAACCAACTGCGGACGAGAAGGTGGAACGATGCAGTGCTCTGCCATTATCATGTTCCAGCATTGATGTAAAGCCCGATGGATCTCGTTGATCATCTCGACCTTGACAGCTGGCCTCAGAATCTTCCAGGCTGATCAGGTTTAATGCTTAATGGTTTAGTTCTCCATCCGAATACCACAGGAGGGGGGCCTTGTGTCCCCCTTGCATATCACCGTAGGCGGCCCACGCATGTATGATGTATGCGAGCCTACCGTATCTTCTTACTGATGCCAGGAGTGAGGCATGTTTGGCCATCTCTAATCCTCCCGGGGGAAATGCCGCAGCCCCTTATGTCCTCCTATTCGTGGATGCCATGCACAAGTGAAATAATGCACGTCGACCTCCAACGCCCAGAAATGCTATCTACTATGTATCATCCTCTATGCTTACTATACAGGGTCTCATTTTGTCATGCAAGTTATCGTTTCTTTGGAACAAAGAGACTTGGCTTCCCCTTTTTGCGCGAGGAAGGTGGGTGAGGTGGACGTCGTTGCTGGAGACAGTATAAGCAAAGCGTCTCATTGAACTCAAAGTGTTAAACATACCTGGTTGTTGCTATATTGCGGCCCCGGATTCGAAGGTCCTGTCGGAATTCTGGGTTCTGTTGGGGCCTGTGGTCTGCTTGATAACGAGGGACCGGTCGGCGCTGCTGCAGGTGGTCTTTCGGGAGGCGCCAGACCCATTACTGACATCGCCGAAGGGTCGGTGGGAGCCTTGGGCGGCCGGTGCGACTTATTACCAAACTTGCCCATGAGTCCACCGCCCCGAGCCCTGTCATTTGCTATCTGTTTGATTGTTAGCTTGCGAACCCTTGTTCTCGGTATTTGCTGTTTGAGGGCATACCCTTTTAGGAACTGGCTGATTTGAATCCGGTCCGTCATGGGGTCGCTTTCGTGCTTCTCCTGGAGGCTTGCTTGACGAGGTATGAATGACAGGAGGCCCAGCAGAGCGTGGCAGAACTCCAGCCAGTTCACCTCCTCCAATGCCAGGTATGTGAGTTGCGGGAGCTGTTGGCTGCTGAGCTCCTTCAACTTTTGGTGAGTTTGGACAAGTCGAGGGCAGTGACGATGTTCCCAAAGATGCATCTCGCATTGGAACATCGCGGTCTTGAGCTTGGGGTGGTGGGGGAAGGTAAGCGCCCGGCTTTGCCTTTTCAAGGGGTTTCCTAAACATAGACAAGACGTCGCCATTAGTATAGCGATCTCTGGCCTGGGCATCCTCAATAAGTTTTCGCCAGAATTCGCCCTGAACAAGCGCTCTCGAATCACCAAGAATCCACAGCGATGATTTGGCACGAGTCAGACCGACGTTCATACGTCGAATATCAGTCATGAAACCTATGCCGCCAGTAGAACTGGCACGAACACAAGAGAAGATGATGATCTCACATTCGCGGCCCTGGAAAGCATCGGTAGTGTTGAACTCGATTATGCTTGTGATGTTCTCGCCATATTGTGATCGGAAGCGGTTTCTTAACTCGTAAAGTTGAGCTTTGTAAGGAGTGATGATGCCGATCTTGCCAGTCAAGTCGCATTCACGGTACTCGCTACTAAAGCGATCATACATCTGTAGAGCAACGTCTAACTCCTTGGTGTTGACCAGTGACTGGCCCTTGTGACCCCTCTCCTGCACACCCTGGACATCGAAGAATCGATAGGGACCAAGTAGTGCGCTCTTGTGCCACGGCTGTTGCCTGAGCTCATGCATGTTCTGTCCGTCGGCGAGTTGCCCTTCGTAGAACTCGCGGCTGGGGAACAAGCTGATCTCAGGATGCATACGATATTGCATGTCCAGCAAATGCACCGATTGTGGGTGATTTTGCTGCATTCGGACGAACAGACTTTGATCATAACCGAACTTCGCCGCTGACTGTGACAGAACTGTAGGGGGAAGTTGTTTAGGATCTCCAACAAGAATACACTTGTAGCAGCCGTATTTGAGTGGAATCAAGGCACTTAACTCAACGCACTGAGCAGCTTCGTCAATGATGACTGTTTCGAACTCTACATCCTCCAGGTTTCGAAACATCTCGTGACCACTGCCACTCAGAGTAGCGCACAGAACCTGGGCGTTATTGAGGATCTCTTGCTGGACTTGGCGGCGCCGCATTTCCATCTCTCGAGCTACAGAATTGCCGCTGCTCTTGTCGGCATCGATTTGTTTTCCATAGGACATTTGGCGTCGCTTCAGTTCGTCGAATTCTCGAGATAGCTTGTTGTAGAGGGTTCGATCGTCCATGAGCTTTGCTGCTTCCAGCTGGGGACGCAGCCTTCCCAGCTCTTCCTTTACCTTTCCGGCATTCTCGTGAAGTTGGTCACGGTCGGCCTTGGCTTTATCCTTCGTCTGATCACCCTCCATGCGGGCCTTGACAAGCTCGTCTAGGGTGACGTCCCTTACAGCTGCATTAATAGCATCACTCCGACCGAGTCGTAGTACGTTGATATTCTTGGTTTTCCCCGACATCGTTTTGACACCAGCCTTCAGACGTAGCACTAATTCATCTACGGCGGCGTTACTGGGTGCACAAACAAGAAGCTTTTTTGAACGATTTTGTTTGGGTGCACTTGGTGCACCGTTCGGCCGCAGAGGTACGCCCATGGGGATGCCTTGATTGCCTGATTGACTCAGTTGCTCGGAGAGTAAGGTTCCAACCATGGCCACGATGGTTTTCGTTTTTCCAGTACCGGGAGGACTGTTTTATTAGCTTCGTCATGACCAAGACCGAGAGACTTACCCCTGAATAAGCGTAAACCCATCGTTGTCGTAAGCGCCTAGTACCGCCGTAGCCTGTCCCCGGTTCAGAGCATAATTGTTCATACAGTTGCTTATTTTCTCATCTCCATATTGCAGAATAGGAGATGGTTCAGCATTCAGGATTTCGTCCATTAGATCATAATACGGCAGACTCTCCAGCGCGGCGAATTCTCGTTCGATTGTTGTCATGTTGGTAATCTTCACTCCAAACACGCTAACATTCGGGGTCAACACCTGTGTCATGGGATTGTTCCGGGAAGCCACACGATATGTGATCTCGATCAGCTCCTTTTTGTAGGTGATGCGGTGAACCCTAGCCAAACAATGTCGAGCTGTCTGATCGATCAATGGTTGTTCCGATTCTGAGACGAGAAGAATGTCGCCCTCGGAAACACCGCGTTCTCTGCTTTGGACCACTGGCATCGTGAAGGTCGCCTCCAGGTAGCTATCGACGCTCGCACGGCTTGCAATCTTCATACCGAATGGTTGAGACGTGAGCTCATCCTTGGCTGTGACAAAGGAGCGCCAAGCTTCTGAGGCAAGCAAGGGGAAAAATGTATCCTGGTACGTTCTGGGTTCAGAATACTTGGTGGCAACTTCTGAAGCTGCTGGGCCATTGGGAGGATCGTTACCACCATGGAAAATGTCCCAAGCTAGGATTGTGTTGTGTAACCTGTCCATAGGAGGAATGACTCTGGCCCTCCTATCCTTGACTGAGCGCTGCTGTCTAACCTTCTTCACTGGTCTACGCATTTTGTCTTGCAAAGCCTTTGCCATGCGCCGCTTGTTAGCTTCTTCCAAAGCTGTCTGGCCTCCCGTGCTAAGGGCAGCTAGTTCGTTATCGGCATCCGATCCATCTTCTTCCTCTTCATCAGAGTCTTCTTCGGAACTGTTTACCATTATCTCGCTTCGGCCGTGATCCTTGCCGATGAGGCCAAGACTATGCAAGCCGGAACCTTCACCGGGGACAGTTTCTCCCCTAAGAGCTTTGGCGTTCGCAATGACAGCGGCATCACGCTTCTCTTTTTCAAGCTTGGCCTTTTGCCTGGCCTCCTTGAGCGCCGCGATCTCCTTCTTATCAGGGGCAATCTGGGTTCTGGGCTTGATCATAGCCTGAGCCTTTGTTTTGGCCTTTGCCTGATCCTTGACTTTCTTGGCCTCCAGCTGCCTCAGGATGGGGCTGTCTATAGATCTGCTGAGATCGAGCACATCCTCACGATTAGATCTTGATGGTGCTACCGTAGTTCTACTGCTAGATGATGGTGTGCCAGACTTGGTCCAAGCGTCAAGTTTGCTTTGTTTCTTGATACCATCTTTGGGTCTCTGTGCTAATGGTGTCTGCGCAACACCGAGCTGGTAGATTTGAATTTCATCATCTGTTTGTCCAAGGGCTTGGAGAAGTTCTGCTCGCTGCTGGTCGGTCATGTTGGTTGACCTGACAAACTTGCCCGGGACATTTGTAGGTAGGCAGGCATCAGTGATAAGCTTGCGGGAGGCAGGGTTGATCTCATGGTTGTTTTCTCGAAGTCGGGTCAGAATCTTGCACAAGACTCTAACTGTGACATCAACGAGCCACTTGTCCTTCAGACGAATCATGTTCTCCATTCCACCAAAGTGTTGCTTTGCAGGGATAAGAATTTGCGACATAGTTTCCTTCTCACTTTTGTTCAAAGCTTTGGAAATCGCTGAAGTGATGAGACCATCCTCAGCGACGAGGGCTTCTGCTAGCTCCATGATTTCTCGGCAGAATTCTGTCATGACGGCGTTTTGAATGAACCGAGACCATCCTTCAATGTTCCTGCATGCAGTAGAGACAAAACGCCACTGTTCGCTCCACCAACGCAAGACCTTCGCAGCCGACATAGGCTCAAGGGTCTTGACTCGCAAGACTCCAGACATGGGGTCAGTCAAACCACGGAGAATATCTCGACTCATGTTCAGCATGGGCCTGATAGGGCCCCAGGGGTTTGGAGGTTTCAAAACCCGCTCTAGGGCCCATACTATGGAGGAGAGAGTCTGCTCAGGGTGCAGCTGTGACATTTGCTCGAAGGCGCCGCTCTGGGAAATCTCTCCGGTCCAGCTCTTCAGCAGCTCGGCAGCTGCTTCGGCAAGTCCTGCCTCTCCATGGGTGGAGAGCGTTATAGTACCTTGGAAAGCCAGGCGGTCGTCAAAGAAAGTATTCAGTTCTGTGGCAACATCTAGTTCGGACATTCGACCGAGAAGATTCCCAAGAATATCCACTGTTGCACTAAGAGACTTGTTGAAGTTTTTGCTCGAGTCGCTCAGTTTATCATCGCTCTTCAAGGCCCTGATCTGCTCCACACCAATTAAGGGCTCCAACGACAAGACGATATCTCTCGCAAGGTCAACCTGCTCAGTTGACAAATCGAACATCTCAATAATACCTTGCCAGAAAGCCTTCGAGTCCCTGGTGACGGCGGATTGCAGCTGGCTGCCCTCCAGGCAAGCTATATACTCCTCCGCAAAGACCTTCATATCAAGTTTCATGGCAGCTTGCATGGCCTTTTTAGCAGCATTTGCTACTTGAAAGGTCACCCAGCCTTCCTTTTCCTGGCCAGGGGCACGTAAGTTCCGGAGAATGATGTCCTTGTACTTCATAACGAGGTTGAACGCACAGCATGCATAGAGATGAGTGGTTCCCGCACCAATCTTCGTCTCTGGGTCGACAAAGGTAGATATGGTAAGCTGTAAAGCATCAAATCCAGCTCGAATACACGCCGCACGGCCCGGTTCCCCGATAGTCTCGTCTTTCGCAAGTGATTCGAAGAGAGTGTGCATCAAAATCTCGCAAGCGTTATATCTGCGGTCGCGGCCTACTGACTGTAGCCATGGATCAACCCAGGACGTAGGAAAGGGACCACGGGAAGTGCTAACATCGTAGCCAGTCCAGCAATCTTCTAGAGATTGACGAAGGAGATTCTTGTATCCGGGACTCGCAAAGATTAAGTCAGCAATAACATTTGGCCGGGCATCGCCGATAACATCCCAAAAAGCCCTGGGCGCCTTCTTTAGGAAGTTTGTGAGGATTATGATGGTCACCACCAAGACACTCTCGGCAGAGCAGAACTGGATATGGCGGAACAGAAGGTCGTAGATGTGACTGATGGTGCCGTTCAGTTCGAGATTCCGTAGCCGCTGCAGAATGATGTCCGCAGTCAAGGTCCTTAGAATTTCATTGAATCCTTGCCAGAACTGTTCCATTTCAGGCCATGAGTCCACAGCTTGAGGCTCTTTTTTTGAAATGTCCTCAATGGCCCTCGTCAGACCGCTGCTGACAGCCCAGTCGAACTGTTCCAATGTCATACTATTGCTGTCAAGGTTTCGATAGTTATCTGTTGCCCATTTTCGGCGATCTTGATTTTTGAGGTCAAAGATAAAGTAGGTCATTCCCGGCAAAGGCTCCTTAGTCCCAAGTTTAAGGCCATTTTTCCCTTGAAGTCGTTGGAAAACATACTGAAAGGTCATCCTTCGATCCGCATCCTCCATGTACGGCATGCAGCATAATGCCTCGTAAATAGAGATATGGACCTCGGGTAGATGCTCACCGAGCTGGGATTTCTTGAAAGTAGAGCCTGCTGAAATGATTTTCTCAATAAACCCCTTGGCCCATCGCAGGCTCAGATCGATTCGTTCAACATCTTTCTGCTCCAACATCGACCGAATATCGACTACGACTTCTTCATTCCACCGTTCTTGGAATTGCTGTAAGAGTTCTCTGCGTTGCATATGCCAATTATAGACACAATCTGCGCAATGCTTTAAGCAACCGTTAAGCCTCTCGCTGAGCTGCTCTCCCCATTTCCCTTGGCTTGATTGATCGAAGCCAAAAATCAGGCAATTCCAGTATGTGACTTCGAGCCGCTCCTTTCCTGCCTTAATTCGACCATTCTTTTCTTCTTGTGTAATCGATGAGTCGGGGTCGTCGACGAGTTTGTAGTTTTCATTATCCTCGTCGTTGACGCGCGGACACAAGAGATGGCATTCCTCGTCGAAGCGCTGAATCTTCTCGTACCATTGGCTGAGCTGCTCATGAAGATCCATTGTAGGGTCCGCAGGTACGTTGGCGCATGTCTTGGGATCGCGGCTAAAACAAAGAGTTCGGGGGTACTGTGGGAGGTCGGGTTTTCATGGGGCTGCCAGAATTTATCGTCAAGTCTAGCGAGGTTCGCATTCGACGAAGCGAAGGATATCTTCGAACTTGTCGCCACGAGTTGAAGGTTGCTAGGGTGGTGGTGGTCGAAAATTCGAAGTTGGGTTGGGTGACCGTTGCTGGGGTACTCTGGCTTCAAATCAAATAACCCGTTCCGTGAATGTCTGATCGTTTGCGGGACAACCCTAGGAGGTAAAACAGTGATACGAAAAGAAAAAAAAGTTTGAGTCGCAGGGAGTCTGTGGTCCCTTGTTGTCCTATCGAAGCTTGTATTCCAGCAAGGCAACGAGCCTACGGAGCAATATGAAAGAAGATCAAAATAGGAAAATAGGTAGTTGTAACGCTAGGTCAGAAACTGGCCGGGCTTTGACGCGCTTGGGTTGCCGCGTTTTTTGCAGGGGGTTAAATGAGAAATAGCGGGTCGTTCGTCGCTGGCTGGCAACCTAGCCACTGACTGATGTCTAGTTTGGGTGAAATGGTTGCTACAGTGGCTTGTGATAAGACACGGGCAGGAGAACGCATTGGATGTGTAAGAAAGATAGTTGCACGAAATGCTGAAGAGGCGCAGCTTATTCAACGAAAATAACCCACATCTACCTACCTAAACAACTACAGGCACTTAATCATTGTCCTCTTCCTTCAGCTGCTTCTTCAATCCTGCTTTCCCTCCATACTGTCTCTTCCCTGTTCGCTCCATCAGTCCATCAAGAGGACATTTTGACTTATTCCATTCTTCGCTCCCCTCGCTTGTGTTTGCTCTACAGCGGATACAACTTCGTCCGTGTAGGACGAACAGTTTGTGCAATCCATACTTGAGATGATTGGGGATGCGCACCTCCAGGTGACTAAATGTTTGATCCCGGGTGGCTTTGAGAGGTATCCATTTCAACCATCCACTGATGCGGTGAACATGAGTGTCAACTGCGAAGCTAGGTTGTTGGAGACAGAAGAGAATAACGCATGATGCTGTTTTGACGCCAATACCAGGGAATTTAGTGAGCGTCTGCATGGCTTCATCAGGAGCCATACCATGTATGTGGTCCAGTGAAAGAATATCTTGGTCTGTCTTCAAGATCTCAAGATCTTTTTGACCTTGAGTTTTGTTGTCCGCTCCGGTGATGCCACATAATTTCCCCCCTTTCTTCTCTTGCATAAAAGCCTCTCGTCGTTTTGTGTTCTCCTCATGAACTAATTCCAGGATTGCCTTGATGTCTTTACCTTTGACCTGAGCCAAGCCACCTGTCTTGATTGACTCAACGATGGTGGGCAAAGGGGCAACTCTGACCTTGTTCCAGTCAACGCTGCCTTTCCCAATACCTTTATCGACAGTGCCGAATGTGGTCACCAGCCCCCTGAATGCTGCACTCGAGTTGCGGTTGGAAGTGTTCGCACTTAAGCGGGTACGAATCAAGGCATCGAGAACAGATGGTACCTCTCCGCAACCCGACACTTCCAAAGACGGCGCTGGTATCTTCTCTGGGGCTTTGGCTTCTCCATGTACTTCCGCCAGTCGGCGATAAACCTCTTCACATTCTTCTGCCGATGGGGCGTTCCACTCTGGAAAAGGCGTCATGCCAGGAGTAAGTCCATATGGGTTATCCTTCGTCTTTTTGACCATTTTCCGAACTGGTGCTTCTATTGCCACTTGGGGATCCTCATCCTTGGCCTCCATCTTTACAGAAGAAGGCTTGACTTGAAGTTTAGTTATTGTCTCGACATCAGATTCGAAGTATGAAGATTTTGCAGCTGATTTCCTTGGGCGAAGGGATCTTCGGCTTGCCAACTTCATGACCCGGGCCGAACCTTGGTTCGCTGCTTTCATCCCCGATGTGGCCACAGGTGAGGCCTCTTCGGCTTTGGCACTTTTCTTCAAGTCCTTCGTTTCTTTTGAATCCTCTGTTGGTGTGGGAATCGTTTCGATATCCTTCCGGGGAGCACAAACAGGTCCTAGATTGTGCGGAAGGTCACCCAAATACTCCTCTTCCACCTGATCCTTGGCCTTCCTCCTGGGCTTCCTTTTCTCCACAGGCGCCTCCTCTCGACTAGCAACCTTTCGTTTCCGTAAACTTCGAGCAGCCATCTCGACTTGCGCAAAAGATGTGAAAGTGTGGAAGTGATGAAAGATTGGAGATGATGTAGATAGGCTTGAACAGGGGTGCAAGGGTGTCCAGAATTTGACGGCAAGTAGCAAATAGTTGTTGTTCATTCCACAATAGCAGGCAACCTCTTAATGTTCTATATGAACAGAGTACTCATTTTGGTTCTGGTCATGGTAAGTGTTTAATCAGTTTTGCGATCACTTATAGTTGATCGCATCAATGACCTCAACAGTTGACACAAGGATCGCTGGGGTCTGTCTCCACTTAGTACCTTACCTTAGGTACCTCCGTAGCTCTGCCGGGATCCACTGAACTACCTGGTACTACGGTAGATTGTACGTAACCTAACCAAGTTGGTCAGAGCGGCTTTACGGTTTGACTACCATACCCTGCATACACCTACCTCAGTAGTAAGCGGGAGAGGGGGGTTTTTGGATATCTGTTAAAGGGAGGAAAGAGTGTCTACCTTATTTCATCACCCCTGATATCCTTCTATATTAGGCCAACATGATATTACTGATCAAAGATAACCGTGACAGTCTTTTCTGCCTCCTAGCTGAGGTCCAAAAACATCCCTCTCCCGCGTAGGAAGTTAATAGGTTAGTAGGTACTAACTTACCCTGTGCCATCTGCCCTCGAAATAGTATCAAGGAGCATCAGAACACAAGAAATATACTCATGATTATTATAGGTATTCTTCAAAATTTGCTTCAACTTGTATAGCTCCGTCTTCTTTCTTTCTCTGGGGTATTACTGATAGTTGCTACCCCGAATTCCAACATACCAAATGAGGGCTTAGCCACCCCCCTTCAGCTTTGGTAATCAAGTTACCCCAAAAGTTCCAACATCAAGCTGCTAAGTGAATGATATCCCCAACAGAGCTCAGTAGAGGGCCAAGTGAAAAAAGCCTCCAGAGACATTCATGAATCTAGAAATGTTTTGGGGGCTCGAGTTGAATATCGATAAACTCATTCATGACATTCAAATGCCTTCCACTGCCTCACAACGCCTTCACAACACGAGCCCATTAGACAACATATCTATCCTTGGAAGCTATTGGACACACACTAGAGCTCGTAGGCCCAGTTAGCATCGTTCAGTGACCATATCTATCTAGTATGGGAGTTCTTAGATTGAATAACAAAGATAACAGATCTTGCGTGGTTTAAATGTGATGTTCACTACCTAAACAGTAACAGTATTGAACTGGAACATGGATTAAGAGCTTTAACCGAGCTAGAAGACCTATTGATTGTCTAAAACTTTGGTGAGCTATCTATAGGTGCACCATAATGGAAAGATAGAGCGGATGGGTCAAGCGCAAGGAAAAGAGATGGCGCCTGCGACACTGATGCAATGATGCCAAAGGAAGCATATATACGAAGTTTTGTAACAGAGCTGTCACGCAAGTGCCACGAGAATACGATACAAGCCATAAGAACAGATATTGCGTCAATATAAATCCTCAGTTAGTCAATAGCACTTACACCAAAGTTTCACGACGAATAAGAGCGTTGACGAGACAAACGACCCATAGGTCATGTTGCGCGGACCAAATATTCAAAGAGAAAGATATATGTTGCCCCAGAAACTAGGGAGTTCACCTAAACTTGAGGGCCCAACCGCTTGTGACACAATAAACCGCTTCTCTCGCTTTCTCTCCTGCAATCAATCATCACTTTTCCACTCTCGATCTATCAGCCCAAGGCAACAACGGCCTCGTTTGCTCGGTATACAATCATAATCTTTTCTTTCCTATACTGAGATTCACAGTGAACCAACACAGCGACGTAGATATTTATTCTGGCCGCTAGGCTCAGGCCTGGTTCTCAACCATGCCTGTCGAAACAATCGACCTTGAGGCACAAGAGACCGATGGCGTTTTATTTCTTTCTGAAGAACCTAATGAGACTTTTGGGCGTCAAAGGCGCCTCTCATCTTGCACAATTGGAGATGAGGACCCCAGCGGTCACCCAAACACCTCAGCCAATCTTCTCGAACAGGGCGAACTTGAGGTCAAGGCAATGAGGTTACTGAACACAACTATACAAGCAGGTTCCTTTCTTGGGGTACGCCAATTCTTTTCTGAGAAATATCTTGTTGAGTTTGTTCTGGTCAAAATTCTCGTTCGATGCCGGTCTACAGACGTGATCAAAATCCGTGGCACACCCTTCCTGAGAAACAGCTCGGCTTTAGCAAAGCTTCCAAAGAAGCCAAACGAAGTCTGCATGCTGATATGCCGAGATGGTGACACGAAAAACGAAGAGGTCACAGACATCAGCCCATCACAGGTGGTTCAAGTGCACCCACTGCTCATCACCAATGCGAAATACCCCAATTTCAACCGGGCTGTCTTCAATCCACAGCATCCCGCAGAAAGGGGCCGACCGAATGTGCAGTCCACACACTTGACCTGCCGCTAGAAGCTGGAGGTTTGCTACGCTGGACAAGGGAGCCGTCGGAAGCAGGTCGAAGAATCTCTTATTCGTATTGACTTCAGCGAGGTCTCAAGGAGAGAATATAGAATTTCCAACGAAATACTCCGCAATAGATGGCGAGGAACTACGGCTAAAGGAGGCTCATGGAGCCCCTTTCCAGGCGGTCATCTTATTGACCTGGAGTCAGAGCGGTCCAACGAAGAAGATCGAAGGCACGGTCAGCAGTACACGATATTTGACTCTTGTTCCGGTGCTGGCGGAGTATCGCGAGGAGCCCTCATGGCTGGCTTCAAAGTCCAATATGCGTTAGACAAAGCACCGGAGGTTTGGGATACCTACCAAGCAAACTTCCCTGGAACCGAGCTATACAAAATGTCCCTTGACCAATTTCTATCCAGCGCGCAGACGAGTCATATGCGAGTTGATGTTCTACACTTTTCTCCGCCCTGCCAATTCTTTTCGCCAGCACACACGCACGCTTCAGAACATGATGATGCAAATATTTTCGCATTATATGGCTGCAATCAACTACTCAAGAAGTTGCGTCCCCGTATTATCACTGTGGAACAGACATTCGGGCTCACGCATGACCGGCACGAGGAGTACTTTAATGGCTTCCTCGGGGACTTCACACAGCATGGATACTCCATACGCTGGAGAGTCATAAGGCTTTGCACGTGGGGAGCCGCTCAAGACCGGAGACGCCTAATCATCATTGCCGCTGCACCTGGCGAGAGACTTCCGACCTTCCCCCAGGCTACACACAGTCAGGAGGGTGGCAACGGACTACTGCCTTACAACAGCATCGGAAAGGCGCTGAGACGCATCCATGAAGGAGACGATCTTCATGACCTTGACAGTGTCCAATATTTTGATCCACCCCGAGCACCATATAACCCGGAACGCCTGGCAGGGACTATCACCACTGGCGGAGGCGACTTTTACTATCCTGACGGCTCACGAAAACTCACTCTGAGAGAGTATGCAAGCTTGCAAGGATTCCCCAAGTCACATCAGTTCCTCGGTACTAAAACGTCCATCAAACGGCAGATCGGAAATGCGTTCCCCCCAAATACAGTCCGTGTTCTCTACAAGCACTTAGAACAATGGCTCTTGAACGAAGACCGCATGAACCCATTCACCAACAACGAGGGCGCCATTCTCATTGAGGATGATTCCGATACAACAGCCAATCTTACAGACGATTCTGAGGATATGCCACGCCGCTCTCCGGACATGATGGACGGAAATATTGTTGAAACTTTCAATATACAACAACATCCACGCGGCAGAGACCCTTGGGCAGTCGAGGACATGGTGATTGACTTGACCTAGCTCCTGAGCAGGTTTGGTCAAGACAACACGGTGCGGAGAACGAGATTAGTGATTACTGGCTTGGTATTGTAGCAGCCTGGAAACTAGACGACAGTTTTTCTCCTTGGAAAGGTCACGATGTGGTAGATACTACTAACCTAACTGTTCTGTTCGAGCTTTAGATAGGTACTTACCTTAGTACTTAAGGTAGCCGTCACGAATACCAGTGTTTGATTACATTACTTTAGTACCTTACCTGGCACACCCGCTCTGGGTCCTGAGCTACCTACCTACCTACTAACCTAGGTACCTTAGGTATCCTTTGTAAGAGAGAGCCGATCCTGAATGAGCACCTGTGGCCACTGCCTTCTCTCTCTTTGCCCTCGAAAACCCCCTCCCACTTTTGACAGTGATTCACAGCTGGCGGGCAGTGGGGAGTAGCGCGTCGGGTACCTGCCGGCAGCCCTAGATGGGCACCTTCTTATAATAGCAAATGGCGAGTGCAAACACTTCTCCTCCTTCCTTCCTTCCTTCCTTCCTTCCTTCCTTCCTTCATCCTTCCTTGCACGCTTCTGCCTTGGGTCGGCTATATCTCCCCCTTGCTCCCGCTTCCGTACTTGCTTCCTCCATCGTCATCATCTTCTTCTCTCGATGCTTTGACAAGTCTTTGAGTCAATACTGCTTTGGACTACCTTGAGGCTAGGCATCTAAGACATCTTGTTCAGAAAACAGTTCGCGCTTTACTCGCTCACTCGATTTCTACTGCTGTTACGTTTTGTTACTATTCTTCTGATATGACGCCATCTGCTCCTACCGTGTCCGCCCCCGCGGGACGAAGTGTTCCTACGCCCGGAAATGTGAGTTTAGATCATCCAAACACGTGAATTGTGTCACTGACATTGTGCTCAGAAGCCCCTGGAACCATTGTACGCCCTGTCTGTGAGCGAGTATGTGAACAGACACGAGAGTGGTACAATAATCGAACAACGTAACGAGGAGACGCTATTGAAACGATTCAATGATCTTCGGACCGGTTTCAAGGCATGGCCCATAGCACAAATTGATTGCTTGGCAAATTCTTTTACGACGACCTGGCTCCTCCTTGTCTCGATCCCTAAGCAATCCGATCAGCTTATCTTTCCCGCTCTCACCGACAACTTCCGCATCGAGTTTGAAGAAAGAATAAAGCTTTCGGACAAAACTTACTCTCTTGTTAATTTGCCAGCAACTCGAGTAAAAAACCCGTATGAAGATATGGAGAGTATCGTCGGCCCAGAGGTCGTAAAATGTGCGGCCTTCAACGTCCAGGTTTCACGGACGGTTAAGAATGAGGAAGGCAATTCAGAGATTCTGGATTTGATGAGTCATATGAAGACAGCCTCTAGACTCGATGATTTTGAGAGCCTAACCTTGGACTCTACATCCAAGAAGAATATCTTCATTACATGGGACACGTTTTCCAGCACATACGAAGCCGAGCTTGCCGCAATGCATCGCTTGACAGGTGATTGCCAGCTTGAAAGCCGGCAGGTCAGTCAAAAATGCAAGGCTGCTTTTGAGATGATCCTAAACTTCGAAGGGTTGAACAAGACAGTTGTCAATCTGCACAGCATCTTCCCCCATCTTCGCAATCCACGTCACCGGGATCATAGGGTTCCTTATAGTCTTCTGCGAAGATTCCGATCCTTCAATAAGGATCACATGGCCGCATTTGATGGTCTAAAGGCCATACCGAATGGTCTCTACTTTGTCAACGGATGTCCTGGTGCAGGCAAGACAGAGTGGAATATGGTCGTTTCTGCCCTGATACAGTCAGTACGTCGCCCAGGTGCCAAAAAACGGTATAACCCGATCCTGTTTCTTGTTGACCTCAACAAAACCGTTGACGATGCTGCGGACCGCTACTGGAACCTGGCAAAGGAGTGTGGTCTTCATCTTCGCATCATTCGAATGCATGGTTGGCCTTACGAAATGAAGAACAGCGAGAGACTGGGCAAAAACCAGGCGCAAGACTGTGACCAACAAACAGACTTCACCAGGAAGTTTCTGACAACTGCCAGCATTGAGAAGACTTTGAACACCAGAAGAAACCCCAACAAGGCGCCAACGCTGGATGAAGCTGCTTGGGACTACTATGAAAAGCACAAACACGGTGGGTTTGTGGCGCTCAAGAAAGTGCTCTCCAGAATGGAGGCTGATGAAGCCTTGGACCATGACGAATGGAAATGCCTGAGAAACGAAGTTACGAAACTTTATACCGCGGTTTTGAAGCAAACGGACTTCATAGCAACAACGCCTGTGGCAGTGTATGGCGGCTTCTCGAAACTCTTTAAGCCGGATATTATCTTCGTGGATGAAGCGCCGCATGCAAGGGAGCTGACAACTCTCATTCCGATTGCATTCTTTGAACCCTTTGCTTGGATTTTTACGGGTGATGTCAATCAGACCCGCCCCTTCGTAAAGAGTGGTGATGCACGGGATGCCCTGAAAAAAGGCCTTGAGGCAAATCCGTATTCTGAGCAGCTGCGTCTTAGTCTCATGGCAAGGGCCAATATGCTGGGGGCGATCAATAGCTCATTGTTGATCAATAAGCGAGCGCATGGCAACTTGCACAAGCTGCCGTCGGATCTCTTCTATGGCGGAAAGATGTCTTCTGATTACCCATCATCGAGGCAGTTCCCGGAAACGGTTAGCTACCTAAGACGGCACCTTGAGGCCTTCGGTAGTGGACGAAGTCTGAACGAGAACCGGGCTATTATTGCCCTGTCGGCGAGCAAAGAGGAAAACCATTGTCACAGTTTCTGGAATCCTGTGAACCATCGTTGGGTGTTGGCTGAAGTTGAAAAGCTTTTGCAGGATCCGTCATTTCGAACTATTACGGACAGTCAGCAGCCCGGACGTGTGATGATCCAGACACCATATAGTGTCTCCATGCGTCAGTATGCACATGTGGTCAAAGGCTGGCCAATTGAGTGGCAAGAGAGGACAGAAGTCCTGACTGTTGACAAGGCTCAAGGTAATCAAGCAGATGTAGTTTTCCTTGATATGGTGAGAACCACGAAGCCCGGCTTCATGGACGAGGCCCAACGCCTCAACGTGGCAATAACCAGAGCCAGACAAGCGGAAATTGTCCTGATGCACCCTGCAATGACCTTTCGCCTACGTCAGGGTAAGCGGGTACCGACTGATTACACTTCGAAGGTCTGGGAGGATGCAGTTGCGAATAATCGCTTATTCGTGGTCTGACTGTGAAGTCTTGAAGAGGAATTTGATGATGAGGAGAAGCATATCTGATGCTGTTTGTACCTGTTTGAGCACTTGATGAAGTTGGTTGATAGGTCAAATTGGGCCTGTCTTGTTGTTTATCGAAGGAAGCTTGGTTGCACCAAAGCTGGAGTGGCACTTGTATTGAAGCTTGTACGCTATGCATTTTCTAGAGAATGTTGAATGAAAAAGAAGTTGTCGACGATTGTTACTACCGACTGACTCGGCCAAGAGACGAAGTCAAAACAAGGTCACAGTACCCCGATGGATTAGTGTCTTGGAGGCAATCGAGCCACACTGGGGTCGGTGTTGTGGTGGGGACATGGCTTGGCAACAACCTCGGGCTTTTGTGAAGCATGAATGTTGGATTTAAAGATTGGAATATCAAATCTCCCTGTCTATGTTTTCACTGTTTGTAAGACGACGCGAACTGGACGGAGATGTATAGCGCAACGAATGATAGTGTTGACTCGAAAAAAACCGGGATCGGCTCAGGATATTCCCATGAAAGAGAAGCCAAGAATAAGGGTCCAATGGAGTATCAAGGTAGTATGTACGTAGAACAATGTAGATAGCCCAAGGTAGGCTGCATGCAAGGGTCTGAGCTGGACACATCCTTTTTATCAGAGGTCGGTCCACTCTTTGTGTGATTGATCTGGCTTAGTAGTCTGATTACTTACTCAGGCTTTTAGTTAATTTAGTAGGTATTTTATTACTTCTTACGTTTGCTGGATTGTGTATGACTTGCTAAATTTCCAACCCCAATCATGTATCCTATTCCTTACGATGCGATGGGTAATAATTGCATTTATCAGAGAGCGAGATTAACGGAATGATAATAATCTCGCACGATCAGTGCCATCCGACTGATTCGAAATGGTGCCAATTCTCGATCCTTGAGTTAACTCCTACTTGCTCAGGAATACTGGAGAGGATTGGGCTGAGCCTTGGCTTGTAGGGCCAGCAAATAAGAATATCTTACAAACACAGTATTATTAGACCTAATGCTGCATTGCCATAGCCGGTAACTGGAGCACCTTAGGTACCTACCTAATGTAAGCTGGTTTACGGATAGAGTTGTAGCGTTTCACGAGGGAGGAAATTATGCAGCTAATCTGACGGTTCTTTGAGTAATCTTTGCTCTTTCGATATTCACGAATGAATTTATTTATAGCACTTGGCTGCAAATTAGCATCGGCATTATGGGGCCAGTAGCTTGAGACCAGCTGTTTGACGGAACCCACGGTCAAACGAAAACAGGGCAAAGCGACATCGTCTCCTGATGTCATGAGACAGACCAAGAAAATAGATCTTGAAGTGGGAAGTGAGATAGATGAGCTGAAAAACCATAGACAGCACTGCTGAAGTCAAGTTACCATATTGAGTTGAAACTGAGCGACCCTGATGACGCCAGGGGTGAATTGACATTAAGTAAGGTAGAGATGAGTGTGGCTTAGACTGACGGAGCTTCGGACGGGAAGCGGGGCCTAAATAACGCCCATGTCCAATTAAATCTCGCCTCTGTTAAGTCACTTTAATCTGGCAAGGGGAGGCAAGAAAACTGAGGACATCTATCCTAGTGACAAAAATACCCATATGTAATTTAGAATAGAGTTGGTGAACTCTCGTTTGTGTATTTTTGACGCCTTGGTCCAACGTCAGGAGGTTTCTTCCCCCCTAGGGGTCGGGGCAGTTGAAGACGTTGGAGCCCTGAAAAGGCGCGACAAAAACCAATTGTCACAAGGTGCTTCAGAGGGCCGTTGCTTTGCGCTTGCCCGCTGACGACAACCCCCAGATTCCGCCATGTCATTGTATCTTACTCATGCATGAAATCTGTCTCTCACAACGATCGATCATGAGTACACTAACCATCTAACAGCCAAAGTGATTATCGCTTAATCCCCACCATATCTTCCGATTCATCGACTGGACCATTTGAACAAAGCACAAGCCTTCCACGGGGCTCGCGGTGTCTCGCGCGACTACGACGGCGGCCTCCCAAGACCCGAGCATCCAGTGTTATACCAGTCACCCCGCCCCAGTAACCTTACCCAGCAATACGACAAGAAGAATTACCACTCGATTAGCTGTCCAATTCTCAGCTACCATCAGCTCTCGCCGGCTGCTGCTGGCTACCTCCGCATTCGCCACTTATTCCTCGAACCCGGTGTGGTCCAATTCGATGGATACTCTGCGATGTCTAAGTGGGAGGAAGAGCCATGCGATGGGTAATCTCGAAACCAGAGGCGTCGTGTTGAAACGCCAACTTAGCGATGGAGGAATCGCGGGTATTGTTGTCGGAGTCATCGTGGGCATTGCGCTTGTTGTTCTTTGCTCGTATCCCTTTATCATCCGTCGCATCAGACGCCGAAAACAAACATCTATTCATGGCCCCCCCGACACAAACGACCCGGAAACCGGTGAGGTTCCAGCAATTGGAGCATCGGGGATAGACGATAATCAACGCCGCCTGTCCTCACAAGACTCTTTCAAACCCTCAGGAGAAAATACGCGTGGGGGAGTTGATGGATCTGTCAAGGACTTGGATTGGACAGCCCACGATGGCCTTTTGCAGCAAACTCATGGACAAGGTCAACCAGACTATGTTCCCCGAATCGACACTAATTTACCTTCTTACGGCTTTGGAAATGCTCAGCCAACTGCCAACGACTCAATACCGCGCTCAGCGCCGTTCAGCTCTGACGAGAATCATCATGAAGAGTACATGCCGCAGTCTATTGGTGATGCACCCCGTGCCGTTCTTAATGGGACCAGTGCGGACTACTATAGCCCATCAGTCCCTTCGGAGGCATTTGGCATGTTTTCGACTGAGGAACCTCGACCTCAACCTGAACGCTCATGGTCGCGTGGGAGCTCCTTAAGATATAATTTAAAACAGATGTTTAGTCGCAAGAGCACGCGCGATCAGTCTCTTAACTCACCAACCTCGCAATCCCTGGCTGATTACCCCGAAAGCGTGCCAAGAGCACAGGATGGAAGTCTTCAACAGATTACGACAGCAGGAAGACCGACCGAGTCTCCTACTGATATGACTGCGCTCGATTCTTTGCCGATACCTTCGTCGACCCAAGCCTTGGGCTCCCCGATTGTTTTGCCATCTTCCCTGTCAAAGGGGGCTGTGCAAAGTCCCCCGGATTCTCCGCCGACCACTTTCAACTTCAACGCGTCCCAGTCCCCTCCTAGCCATCCAGCTCCTGGTACTGTGAACCCCATGGATATCATGCCTGCATCGACAGAAACCGAAGTATGGCATAGGAACGACTACCAATTATATGTATCGCAATCCTCACCCAACCAGCCGCCCCCCTCAGCAGGGCCTGCCATGCATGAAGGACCTGTGGACTCACCCTCGCCATTAACACTCCCTCCCAGTGATCCTCATCCTCAGCCTGTGCCCATAGTTCACTCTCCTACACCGACCCAGAGTCAAATAGCGTTTAAAACGGAGGAGATCGATGACAATCAGGATATCTCTATGTCTGAGATTCCAACGACCAACCGCTTGAGTCCTCTCCCTGACAGTAGTGTTCGACACCCAAGCTATCCCTCCGATGCGTCTACGCCCGTGCCTGGACCGGCATTCACCAACCCGTCATCGCTCAGTACACCTGCGACACAGCTTGATACACCTTCGCCTCACTCTGGTACATCCTCCGACTACCGACATAGCGTGTCACCAGGAAACGCCGCAAGCAACCCGTCACCGGGCAATGGCTTACATGCATGTGATGAGCCTGGCTGTAACCAGGTGTTCGACCAGCCACACAAGCTCAAGTAAGTTTATCGTTGCTGGCTGATCGAAGTCGCTCATAAACCCAACAGACATCATCAACGATATCATACGAAAGATCACAAATGCCCTTACCCGAACTGTGGCAAGGGATTCGGGACCAAGACCCATCTCCAGCGGCATGTCAATGATCGGCACGAGAGAAAGAAGAAGTTCCATTGCGCCGTGCAAGGCTGCGATTACTCAAGGCAAGGGGGAAAGGGATTCCCTCGCAAGGATAATTGGAAACGACATATGACAAAGATCCACAACATGGATCAGAGACACCTCCCAGAACCTGTGGAAGTCGACCAGGAGATGGGCGGCACGTAAGGGCATCTGCCTGCGACATCATCTCATTTGCTGCCGTAGATAGGGATACTCCAGCCGCATCTTGCACTGTACTATATACCACCAGGAGAATTGGCCACTGACTGACATGTCTTAGCGCTTCGCTGGGCTCTCTGTTTACTTTCCTTTTCATTCACAGCGATTTGATTCTTACACTCGTTCAACGTTGGCATATCTGGGTATTAGAAGTCAAGGATTCAGCACAAAAATCAACTTTAGGACTATTGGGGCGTTAGGTTATGGGAAAACACATATTCGTCTGACAACGGACGAGCCAGGCGTGTTCGTTCTTGGGTATCTATTAATTCGACAGTGTACAACCGAACTATTCCAATACAAAGAGTGCTATTGAGCATCGTGGTTTCTGCCACATGCTCGCCCCCTTTAGCTTAGGTCTTTGATGATTTTCCTGACAAGCTTCTTCTGTTCTTCCACTTCCAATCTCTTCTCATCAGTCTCTAGTACTGCCCTCCCAACAGCAATGACCGTTTTCACATTCTCACTGTCAACCCAGAACTTGCCATTGCGTCCTGTGGCTGTCTCAAATTGAAGACCGGCGTTACCGAGCTCTTCCAGCACCACAACACGACCTTCTTGCACACTCTTGGGCATCATCAGACGTCGAGCCATTCCAAGTGACACGGTGTAGAGCATTCCGCCTGTTAAAGGGCCCAGACCCTCAGATTTTCCTGTTGAAGAAGATACGCATTCAATTTCTGGGTCCATGTGGCGGTTGGCGAGAGCAATCCGTGCGTACACAAGTGCACCCGCGGTAAGTTGAGGACGGGTCTTCTTTGTGGCGCCTTCGAAAGAAAGTTGTGGTAGAAGAGCAGGCGCGGTATAGTCGGAGAGAGTAACATAGAATAAATCGGCGGCGCTGCGTTGGACGGTCCCGATGACGAGCTCACCTACGCGAGGGGTGTACTATTGATTGGTGAATCGACGGTCTACAGTGCGGAGGTAATTGAGAAGCGTACCTTTCCTCGAGCATTCTCTACACGAATTGCATTCTTTTGTTGATCAGTTACAAGTTGGCCAGCGAGTGTGGGAACGATGTCGTTGGGAGGCACATGTCGTAGGCCAGGACCGAGCCGCAGAGGCTTCTTAGGATGTGAAGGAATAAGAGACGGATCAATGATATCGCCTGGCAATACAAACACCGCATCAGATGCCATGATGGGAAACTTGACGACCTCAATGCTTCGAAATGTAACGGTTAAAAGCTGCAATACCGATGCGACAACTTCAAACCCATGAGCAAAGAAGGCATGTGGGGAACCGATAACGATAACGCGAGTACGTACCAGTGGCTGATCAAGAAAAATGTGGGTGATACGATTAGCGGGCAGTTTTTTTTTCCAATCTCTGAGGGAAAAGAAAGTAAACCCCACTAACATCCATCACCAACTCGCCCTCCAAAATCTTGACACCTTGGAACCTCTTCGCTTAAACTCAACAGAGGCACAGAGTCTTGACTTTCTCTTCCCTTCTATACGAATTTACAAAACTCTCTTCCGACCGGCCTAATGAGTGAAAACGCTGGAGCCAAGGGCCCTGAGCCTGGCGATCGAGTTGCCATTGGTATTACCTTTGGTAACTCCAACAGTTCCATTGCCTATACTGTTGACGACAAGGCCGAGGTTATTGCTAACGAGGATGGAGGTATGTGCTCGGTCGACTTGAACTATGCCTCGCGATGCCGTCACTAGGTCACTTGCTAACATTAGCTGCTTCATAGACCGACAAATTCCAACCGTTCTGTCTTACGTTGACGGCGATGAGTATTATGGTGGGCAGGCCAAGAACTTCCTCGTTCGCAACCCCGATAACACCATCGCCAACTTCCGAGACTTTCTCGGCCAAGAGTACGCGAAATTCCTACCACAGCCCCAATTCTGGAATCAAGGATACTGACAAGATGCCTTCAGATTCAAGTCCATCGACCCTACCCACTCTCACGCCTCCGCCCACCCCAAGGATGTTTCCGGTACCGTTGCTTTCTCCATTAAGGACAAGAGTGAGGAAGAGACTTCGACCGTTTCTGTCTCAGAGGCCACTACTCGGTATCTGAGACGGCTTGTGGGTTCCGCCTCCGACTACCTGGGCAAGAAAGTCACCTCTGCCGTTGTTACCGTCCCCACAAACTTCACCGAGAAGCAGCGCGAGGCTCTAATCAAGGCCGCCAACGACGCCGACATCGAGATCCTTCAGCTTATTTCTGACCCTGTCGCCGCTGTTCTGGCTTACGATGCCCGTCCTGAGGCCAAGATCGAGGATAAGATTATTGTTGTCGCTGACCTTGGTGGCACTCGCTCGGATGTTGCCGTTATCGCTTCGCGTGGTGGTCTTTACACTATCCTCGCCACTGCTCACGACTACGAGTTTGCCGGTGTTCATTTGGATAATGCTCTTATGGACCACTTTGCCAAGGAGTTCCAAAAGAAACACAACATCGACCCCCGAAACAACACTCGCAGTCTTGCTAAGCTTCGACTTGAGTCTGAGGCTACCAAGCGAGCTCTGAGCTTGGGAAGCAACGCTCAGTTCAGCGTCGAGAGCTTGGCGGATGGTTTCGATTTCTCCGTTACTATCAACAGGATACGATACGAGATGGTTGCCCGCAAAATTTTCGAGGGCTTCAACCGACTCATCGAGGGTGTTGTCAAGAAGGCTGGCCTCGATGTTCTTGACATTGACGAGGTTATTCTGTCAGGAGGTACTGCCCACACCCCTCGTATCGCTAATAACCTCCGTGGTATCTTCCCTGAGACCACCGAGATTCAGGCTCCCGCCACAAGCGTGTCCGCCATCAACCCTTCTGAGCTCCTTGCTCGTGGCGCTGCCCTCCAGGCCTCTTTGATCCAGGAGTACGAGGCCGCCGATATTGAGCAGTCCACTCACCCTGCTGTAACCACTGTCAAGCACATCTCCAACGCTATTGGTGTGATCACCGTGGGAGCCGACGGTGAGGATGTCTTCACCCCCATCATTGCCCCTGAGACCGCCGCCCCTGCCCGCCGCACTATCCATATTCCTGCTCCTAAGGAAGGTGGCGATGTTCTTATTAAGATTGTTGAGGGCAACACCCACATCAAGGTCACCAAACCTGAGCCTAAGGCTAAGGAGGAGAATGGAGATAAGGATGAGGACGACTCTGATTTTGAAGATTCTGATGAAGAGGAAGAAGAGACTCGGGAGAAGGTCTGGAAGATCGGTAGCCCTCTCGCCGAGGCCGCCATCAAGGGCGTCAAGGCTGCTGGCAAGGTCGAAGTCACAATCAACATTCTAGCCGATCTAGGCGTCACCGTCACAGCCCGAGAAGTTGGCGGTAAGGGTGGTGTGCGAGGAAACATCTAAGTCTGGAAATGCTGGACTCAAAAGCAGGAACTTTGATTGAAAAGCCGCAATGAATTTATGAGTGGGTTTATAAGGAGGGTTGGCATGCAAAAAGCACAGGATTATTGGTAGATTCTAGAGGACACAATAGAGGGTTGTCAGGGATGAATTGAATAAAGACTTTCAACATTTAAAGAATACTGTTAAGTCAATTCGGCGGAAGCCATTTATGAAACATTATTAAGCAATTAAGCAATCCAGCCGCGCCTTCGAGGCCGTGAACAAGCTCAGTTGACTTCTAAATTATGCCCTTCACATTACCTGGTTCACGTCACCTGGTAATCGCCAAGCAATGAGGTCGTTTCGCATATCATCCTCTCTGACCTCGCGAGTTCCCTTATAACTCACTTCACGCATTGGGTCACTGTCAAGTGTCATAGTAGACGTCATGCTCGCCATACTACGTGCGTGGTCGAGATGGCGCTCATGGATGCGTACACCTTTGCGTCGGTTCGACGGAGTAACTGTAACTGTCGAGAAGCTTTTATCACTCGAGTTACTTGGTGTGCGGCGATGTGAGGAGCCAGCTGGGCCGTTGTTCTGGTTATTGTACGAGGGTGAGGCCGTTCTGTTTGGGTGGTGGTGATGATGGTGATGAGGGTGAAGGAGGTTGTGAGTTATACGGCGAGTATCGCGGGCTCGGATGGTATCACGTGGCGCCATATCGTCGTCGTCGTCGTCGTCTTCTCCATCAGTGACAGGCGAAGCATTATGAGGTTTGGTTTTCCAGCCGTTACCTCCGTTGAAAATGTCCTCAATCACTTCTTCTGCAGAGTGCTCATTCGGTTGCCGACTCCACGAAGCAGCGAGAACGCTTCGGTACAGGTCTTGGAGCTCAGCGGCGTCGCGAGGCTTAGACAAGTTGGGGACTGCGGCAGCTATTGCTATGTATTGTCAGCGGCAGGGAATGGTATGGAACGAATCAATTCAACTTACGCCCAGCGTCGTCCTCTATTGCCTCGCTCATGATGCCTCCAATGCCTCCAAAGACAGGAGCCGTTTTCAGAGGAGGGGCAACGTAACTCCGTTCGCCGTCGACTTGGATCATGAGGATACTTATCTTCAGCGTACTGTTGACTTTACTATCCTGCATGAGATATCTTCTCACGATGCCATCCTCAACAACATCTGAATCACGGCGCAGCCGTGATGCACCACTCCTCGTCGGGCTAACGCCCATACTGTTGCTACGCATGCGACCAGGCGATGCGACATCCTTGGCAAAGGCCTCGCTTTCTTCCACGTACTCGCTCAGGTTGAGGCGAACAATGCCAAGGGTGACCTTCTCTGTCAAGCCGAATTCCTGAATGACCTCAAACTCCATGGGGCATTCGGTAAGGTTGTTACTGCGGTCTATCGATATGCGGATAGAGGGTACTGCGGTGACAAAGCCCCATTCAACTCTGTGGTTGGCGATTGGGCATTTCTGCGTGCGCCCGCGATGCTCCGCGGTCATTGAGTGAGAGAGGTGCCATTTGACAAAAGCCTGACCAGAAACGAGCGGCACGTTATTAAGGTCATAAATCTAGGAGGTATAAGTCGAGGTTTCCTCATAGAGTGGCTGGATGTAGATTGGGAGGTGTACCTTGAGATGAAGGTCGAATTTTGGCTAGAGCACGAGTTAACTTGAGTCCGGGTTAAAGATTGAGATAAATCCTTACCTTCCGAGCCTTGCCAACTTCAGGTTTGAGAAAGCCCATGTTAGCAAAAATTGTCAGGATATCCCTCTGTCAATGATTCGCAATGCTCAAGTTACGGCTATGTGGGTATGCAGCGAGCTCGCTTAAGCGCAACTGTGACGATATCTAATCTTACGACAGACTTCCGTAATGAGACTGCAGTGAGTGAATGAGTGCTAGTTACAATATCGCCAAAGCTAGATGCCAGAGAATATATATAGAAATAGCCCGCGTAATGCACCGGAAATGCGAACCTTGTGGGGATGAGGCTTACTTAAAGAGACCATCCCCCTCCGGATCTACCTCTGCTTGTTTGGCGTGGGCTTTGACTTTGACTTTGACTTTGGCTCTGGTCTGCCAGCAACTGGCCTAACGATTCGGCGGTCCCCTATGGTGCTGTATCTGGTGGAACCTTTGCGACCGTTTGGACGTGGAACAGAAACTGACCGTAGTTAGCGGTGATAAGATAAGCTTGTGATCGAAAGTTGATGATCCCAACGTTAACGATGAGGATATCGCCATATGCAATTCCAGGGATCAGATCCCATGATGGTTGGAGGATGCCCCGGTGACTTGACGCCACGAGAGATGCAACAAGCAAAGCCACAGGAGGCTAACATGCCATCTGATACCCAAGAGTACCTTACCTACCTATGCGTTTAAATGAAGGAGGGGCATGCCAATTCAACAATAATTACACAGATAATCCTTTTTAGGAGATACCATATTCCCGAGTCCTTCCTTTATCGAGTACGTTCTGGCTTTTCCACTCTTGTCCACTCCTGGAAGTGGCAATATTTCCGTTGATGAAGTCCTACACTCTATCTTCAGCTCCCTCCGAGTCATTCCTGCAAGGCCCTGATCAGCTGGACCGCCACCGATTCATACGTTTCATCTAGAGAGGGAGAAATTGGATTTGAAAGAGATCGATCTATCGGAGATGTCTTTTAATTTGTCGTAATAGACACTGAATGCTCGAGCAACATCGAGATCCTACAGGGATGATTTATTGGCATAATGTTATGGTCGCTGATATGATGCATATCGTTTTCTCACAACTTCTAGCAAACAGGCTAGAAAACCTGCTAGTTACGACTTAGTTCCCCAGAACCCATGTTCGATTTTGAGCTGAGAGAGTAAGCGATCCTAGCAAGGCGAAATAGTCTGGAACAGAGGAGGAACAGGGGGGGGGGGTTCAACTGAACAGTTCCCTCTCCCCACGAGAGAAGAGATGACAAAAGAGACAACTTGACCTATTATGCACAATCTTCTCTCTCAATTCTCAAACACCCATTTCCCGATCTGTCCTTCGGCTCCCTGCCGCATTGCAGGTTGCATCGCTTCCTTACGATGGCGTTTTCAAAAGAAGCAATATACAAGAATTATGAGACCTTGGAGTCTGATTCTTCGGTAAGATTCCCCATCGGTCGCCTCTCACCATGAACCTTTAGCATATTTCACAATAATGTGATCGAATGAAAATGAGAGGTCAGACATGTATTATGGTAGTGATCCTGCAAAAGGGGGACGATCGCCGTTGAGTCTTGATCTCTTTCTTTGTCCAAATTATCTACTCGTCGAGAATGTGTGACTATTTCTTTGTATGAGCTCCCTCCTCGCAGTGAAGCCTCTTGCTAACCGCCAATGCAAGGTCGAATTTCGGTGCCAGCATCATGCTTGGATTGTTCGAAAGTGGTGCCCAAAATACGAAAGATCACAAAGGCCATGTACGCCTAATGTTGTTGATCCTCCAGAATTTTGGTATGCTCTCCTATTACATTGCTCTGTGTTAGATGCATTGAGACACTAATAATAAGCTAATCGGGTTCTAGGGGCCATAAGATGTGTTCCAAATGCCAACCCCCAGGACAATTGGCAGAAGCTGTGAGGAGACATTACAGTGCTACGGGATGGAGCTAGAATAGATGATTCAGGGAAGCTCAGGGGCCTCATCATCACATTTTGATCAAAAATCATTTTACCACCGCGGCTTGGCAACCAAGTAGACTCGATGATCGTCTCAGATTGGCAACGCCCAGCACGAATTATCTGGCGAATGGCGCAAATTTGAGAGCTTGTACCCTTACTAGAGGCGTTCAGATGTTATTTCAACATTAATATCGGATAATTCAATTTTGAAAACAAATTGCTGATTTGATCAACCATCTTGTTGGGTTTATCGCCAAGTGTGTCAAAGCCCGTGCTGGACATGCTCGTCATATATAAATGCCTTTGCTTGGTGGCCAGCTTTGAAGAACTGTCATGGCTGGAGAAATAAAATCGTAGTCTTTTGCGACCAAACGGTCTATCTTTTGAAGACGAAAAACAAAAACAACAAAATAATAATAAATAAACTGACTCGCCCTCTTCTAATAATCAAGCTTATTCATATGTCATTCATAATCGCGGTCCTGGAATGAGGACTTAGAGGGGCCTTCAACGCTTATCGATAAAGCTTTTGTTTTCTTTTCTTTCCTTCGCTTTTCGACGTTTACATTGAAGATGACCAAGAACTCCCAAATTTGATACCTTCGCAACAACTCTCTCGCCATGGCTCCGGGGTCTTCTACCGGAGCCCAACCTGGGCCAGACAGCAGAAAGCGAAAAGCTGACACGCCGGCATCGAATGGGCGTAGGGAGAAGCGCTCTGTGGTTCATTCTGCGCGCAGCATCCCTGCGCAGCCCGCCGAAGCTGCACTCAAAGATGGCGAACTTGATCTCCAGGCTTTTGTTGCCGCCCACGAGTTCGAGATTCGCGCTCTTGAACAGAGCATGGCCACATCGAAAGCTGTTGCTAGCAGTCGTGCCTTTCAGAAGGTACCCAGAGGCTTACGCCGCCGCACGGCGAGTCACAATCCCAAACGGGTGCCTCGTCGACTGAGAAAACGTGCGCTTAAAGAGATGAAAGACGACAACACTCCGGTTGTAGAAGCCAGAAGGAGAAAACCCAGAACAACACGAGCGAAAATCAGATCCGAAACAGCACGAAAGTTGGGAATATTGGCAGCGAGGAAACGCAAGGCTAGCCTGGCGAAGGCGAAGGCGAAGCAGGATGGAGATGTCAGTAAATACAAAGCATTAGCTGTAATAGGAAGACCACCGAGACCAAAACTTCGACGAAACGAACTCAACGAACCTCCAAAGCCAAAGTCCAAGTTCCGCAAGCGTCAACTGAACAAAACATGGCTACCAACACACTCATGGCATGCGAAAAGAGCACGTATGACTGATCCGTTGAAACCTTTATGGCGGTTCGCTATCCCATTGACACCAAACGAAAAGATATACCGACCTACACATCGAGCTCAGGGCGATAGAGGCGCAGTTGTATGGGAGATGAGCTACATGAGCACAATTGGGCTTTACGGCAGACGCACTGGCATAGAACGTGTGTTGAAGCGGATAGGGGTTGTTCAGGATTCATGTTGGAACGACAAGGGAAAGAAGTGGAGGATCGGAACCCGCTCATGGACCGGTGTTCTAAGTCGGGAAATCCAAACGGGACAGCAGGATCAAGTCGACCGAAAGATGATCGGACCATGTACAATCTTATGGAACCCCGAACCACCGACACAGGACAACCAGGAGCTTAAGCAAGAATCGAGACAGGTCTTCTTGAGGATCCACCCATCAGCCTTCCTCGAGCTGTTCAACGAGTTACTATCTTTGATAAAGCAGGAAAATCCTCGGCTTTACATCGAAGACCTTCGATTTGAGATTGGAAGCCTAGACTTGACAGGACCGGGATCTACAGAAGCTCTGCTGGCTATATTACGTCCATATCCTGTAAAGGACGAGACGAAAACAGATCATGCTGAGATTTTTCAAGGGCTGGCCGGTTTGACAAATGCAGCCACTCTCCCTGCTGGCGCGGTGTTGGGGTTCTCGGTGCAGGATCCCCGTCTTCAATATCCTCCAAGGCGCCTGGAGGTTCCTGAAGACCCAGAGTCGCAGCTCCAACTTCTGGAAAGGATAGCGTCGTGGTCGGCCGAGGAGAATTTAAGCCCGTATGCTATTTTCGATCGCGACACTCGTCATGCCGCGTCCTGCTTCCCTTCGCAGAAACAAATCGATAGACGAAAAGCAAAAAGTGCTCCCGGAACCACCTTGAAACTTACAGCAGATGATCCCCCAATCCCGGTCATCCTTTTGGCTTCCCGCACGGATAGAGGCACACAGAAGCAAGGTATATGGACTCTGCTTGCCCCATGGAAGTGTATACAGCATCTCTGGTACTGCTTGGTGCATTATCCCCTTTCTTCAGGGGGTAACCCACGATTCGCAGGTTTGAACGAGATCCGCCAGGTCGCCTTCGAACGAGGCCAGACTTGGTTCCCAGGGGATTTTCCCGGAACCAAGGCTGGTGCTGCATGGGAGCTTGAGGAGCGCCGAGAAAGAAGAGCGGCTTGGGAGAAACGGCCAAAAAGTAAGAGAACCGCCTGGGAGTCACTCGATCTGGGTGGTGGGAGGAAGGGCGAGATCGGCGATGGTTTCGCTAGCGATTTTGAACTATTGTTCAGTGCAGGAGATTCACAAACTAGCGAAGAGAACAATACTGAGAGCGCAATGGACGTGGACCAGGACGAAAATCCAGCCTCAACACAAGTACCGAAGCAACAAGAGCCACGCATTTACCAGCTGCGCCAAATCACGAAAGATGTTTTTAACCATGCCGTCACTTCTCCGTCTACCCCTTCAACAATACCAATAAACGCTCTTCTTGGCGTCCGTATATCTCTAATCTCTAGGGGCGTTGTCACAGCCTGTGCGCGGATCTACCGCCTCCCATCTCGTCCTACCACAGCTCCACAGTCCTCCGACGCCGAGGTCCCTGCCACTATTCCCCCGGGTTCGTTATCTACACCATCCTCACTTCCATATGATCTCCGGTCCCAATGGCTTTCTCAGGCCCGGCCGTCTATGTCAATAAAGCACAAAGCATGCAGAACCTCGACGACCCGCGACTTGGAATCATTGAAGCGTCAACTTGCAGTTGAACTCGTCTCTAAACCTGCGCCTTACCCCTTTGCGCCGGCTAATAAATCCGACATGAACGGCCATCCCCTTGTTCCCAACGTCGAAGATCTCATTGGCTTCGTCACCACCGGATCATTTAGTCTAAGCGAGGGTCATGGGATGGCCATTGGTTCAGTCGCAATAGATAAGGTTTTAGGCGATGTCAAGGAAAACGCAAAGGAAGGACGATATTGTATAGTTAGAAACGCGGGCGAAAGCGTTGGGTGGCTTGCAAAATGGGACGCTGTCTAGATATGTTACGATGCAAACATCAACTAGCGTACTGACCCAGTTTATGTATTCCTTTCGGACATCATGGAGTGTGGCTGGCGAGGCATGCATGCATTTATACCCATGTCTGAACCTGATATGTAGGCATTAGTGTACCGGCCATGAGAATAATGACACCAGGAGTTCTGAATTTATAGATGTTCAGTAAACGGGGAAGCAAAAGGCGCCGTTGACATTCTTGCCACAGGCAAAGCCCCTCCATGAGGGGTCACGCCCTTCAACACTATGCAATATACCACTCTAACCTCTTCCTCATCTCACAACTTTCAATTTTGAACACCTCGGTCTCCTTGCCACTGCCACTCGTACAAAAGCAACCCAATGGTCTCAAAAGAATACCCTACAAGCGTCTCTGGCGGATGTCTCTGTGGCTCGGTTCGCTACACGCTGACGTTTCCATCTGGCCATGACTGGAAGAGGAGCGTCCGTCTCACTTTCGTTTCTCAGATATCACTGTGCTAACCATCACTTGACAGTGTTCAACCTGCCAATGCTCCCAGTGCCGTAAGAATGGCGGCTCTCTCATTGCATGGCTTCATTCAGTCCCGGCGTCCAGCGTAGAGTTCACCTCTCAGACGACGCTATCGCGATTCCATGCCTCACCAGAAGCAGCACGGGGCTTCTGTTCCAATTGCGGCAGCTGGCTCTTCTGGCGCAATGAAAAGTCGGAAAAGATTAGCATGTCTGTTGGAACGTTCGACAAAGACGGCCTGAACGTCTGGGGCCAGCAGTTATCCTATTCCGAGGTCCATCTTTGGTCTGAGGATGCGATCGAGGGTATCACGGATCATTTGCCGGGAGAGAAATGGGAGTATGACAATCAAGGGGAAGGGGCTAAGAGGATAGCATGAGTGGCACCATGAGCACGGCGTTTTTTCTATATGATTATATTCTTCATCGTGTGTTTGCTTCATAATGGTATAGCCAGAAACGGTACCAGGAGTCGGATTGGTAGTGGTAGTGGTATCGTCGAGTATGCCTATGAAAATGGCTCTTTTCCAACGCCCGGTCAACAGCATAACCCCTGCTTCTGACAGTAACTGTGCCATAGATCCCGTGCAAACGCCGCATAAAAGCAAAATCTAAACCCTTTTTAGTCCTCTTCACTAATCTCACTTTCATCCCCATCAGGGCTTTCTTGTTGGCTGTTCTCCAGGTTTTCGAACGCGTCCTCAAGTTCTTTGGCGAGGTCGACTTCTGGTCCTTCCTCCCCTTCCTCTTCCCCGTCTACATCCATAGAATCGGGCCCAGTCTCATATTGACTACGGTTGTTGACGGGGCTGGGAAGCTTGAACTCAAAGTCTGGATCATCATCTTCCTCGCCGTCGGCATCATCACCTTCAGACTCGCGCTGATCCATGAATTCATCAAAGCGACGAACGGACGGGAAAGCAGGCGAGAAGTCAGTCCTACGCGCTGTGTTGGTGTCGGCGCCAGGATACTCGATAAGAAGACCGCCATCGTCATCATCCTCGTCCTCGTCTTCTTCTTCAGGGGCTGGTGTGCGCTTCTTGGGCTCCTCAGGTTTTGGTTGTTCGTTAGATTGAGGTACTGGTAGTGAGAGCTCGATATTCTTGGATGCCTGCTTCTTCTCGGGCTTACGCTTGACATCTCTCTTCTGTGTGGTGGATTTGGCGCGTGCTTTGGTATTGGGTTTGTCGGAGGCACCCTTTTCAACTTTTATGTTCGCTTTTGATGCGCCGTTTGATGCGCTGTCGATGTGAGGATATTGTCGACGGAGACTGTCAGCATCGGTGTTGCCAGGCAGTCGGGTGACGTTCATGTTGAAAGTAGAGTCGACAAGATCGAGGATAAAGGCCTCGCGGCTGGAGTCGAAGTAAAGAACATATTGGCCACTATCTTTATTTCTTGTCCCTGTGAAAGCATACTTTGCGTCGTTGTCGGTATATGTGAGGTCGTAGGATGCCGTCTTTCCGGGGACAGAGGGTTTTATGCGAGCTAAGTTGGGGGCTGAGTCTGACGAGAGTGTCGGCTTGTGATTATCTTGGAGTATGTAAGTATCATGACACGTCAAGCTTGGGGTCAAGAAAAATTTACACTTTATACCGGTGAAGATCTCGTTGGATGTTTTGCCTAAGAGAGCATCGCCGAGGATGACGGGATAGTTGCCCGTCTTTGTCGGATCGATCAGGCCAGCCGCTGCCATAGTATGATGCGCGACAGGGCGTGAGGTAGCAAGGTGCGAGAAATTGAGGGTATAATGCCGGTGTTGAAGGTGAAGAGTATGGCAATATGATATATTTTGCCTGAAGGATATCCAAAATGTTATTGTCTCGAGTTGTTTAAGGTTCAAGGTGACGCGGGTTGAGGAAAGGGAAGTTGGAGGGTCTGGAGTCTAGAACCCGAGAAGATGGGGCCGAGTGGACGGGTTCAAAGTGGGGAGACGCCAGCAGGGGAGGACTAGGGTAATATAAGAGGAGCAAGAGGAATAAGGTACCTAGGTAATGTTGGTATTTTAACGTCAGGCAATAACTACTAAGGTAAGCCGGCGATAAAACTACTACGATAGGCACTGTCTATAATATCCAGCAATCTCAAAGGTGAAACAGAAAATCACGAAGGCAAAGGCAAATGTTTCATGCTTTCAGGTCATTGAATCGTTTGTTTTGCACTTGGATGCTTTGATCAGGGTTGTCACGACCTGGCTTCCATTAATAGACTCACTATTGTAGCCTGATGAGGCAGTGAACCAGATTAAGCAAAGGAACTCACCAAAGTTCCAATTCAGAGTTATAGGGAGGGAACAAAGCACTTTCAATTCCATTTTCAAAGCTCATGTGATAGACCTCACCAATCTGCATGTTAATAAGCATATCCTGTTTTGCTGAATCCTAGGTTATGCGAGTTGCCAAACTCCGTGCCTCCAATCGATGACCTTGAAACCTTAACAGCCAATTCTTAGTAGGTAGGGCGTAGCTCGTGTCACATTTCACAAATAACCTCAGTGTCGTCGATGCATAAGGTATACTCTGTTCCAAAACTCATGCTGGATATAAAACTGCTGAGTTGTTTGGCTACCCCTTGGGTATCGCAATTTACGGCCTCCTCAAGATCCGTAGCCTGCTTTCTGTCTTATCCATACCCTGGCTCTCTCAAACCATCATCAACAGCCATCTAACTCTGTCACTACCATAGTATTTAATTTCCCGGTACTTTAGATTCATACTGTCCATAATAAGGGGCTTCTCCTCCCCCTTTCAAAAGAGTTTATGGAAGCCATATATATCATTTGAAATAGTATGCTAACACCTCATAACCGATCTTTGACGAGTTGAAACGGGTGTTATGAGTAGAAAACGTGCCAGAGACAGGTTTTCCGTACTTGTAAGAGCATGGAATATAGCATTGGATACCTTATCCTTGAACTTACAAAAACCAGGTGTCCTGCGGATATCCGATTCATGTCCATCCTGCTCACCATCTATTGCCTAAAGCAGAACGGTTTGAAATTAGGAACGGACCAACAATAGAATATACTGAGTTCACAGAGAACGGAATGTTTCCAGTATGTTCGGCGCCTGAGAGAGGCCTGGTGTGAAGGGTGCCAGGATACCGCCAGAATGTGTTCGAGGACCACGAGAGCTATAGAATGAACTTAAAGACATTTCAAACATCAGCTTTGTTCTCACAACATATTTTAGCGGTGTGCGATCAAAATATCTGTGGATGGTCATGTTCTTACCGTGCTATTTCTTGTTCTTCATGATATCAGCGAAGAAGACAGAAACGTAATAAGGATGATACCGAAATATCTTGATAACCAAGCCAGCTGCCTCTGTGAAAAATTACAGACCGTAGAGAGCAGTTAAACTCTCAGTGGAGTGCCCTCCCGCATGGTTCGACTACAGGGGCAAGAGAGTACACGCGGCAGATTCCAGCAACAACTAAGCTATGAATAGATCTATCCCCCCTCTTCTAAGTGATGTAAGGGAACAGTCTTAATAAAGCTTGTAGTCAGCTATATAAGTTGGCCACAGGGCTTTTGACTTCAAACTACCTGAACGTCAAGTTGTCAGAATATTGAAGACCTTGAACCAGGGAAAGGGGGCAAGAATACCTATTCAAGGAGCATACTGAACTCATCCCAAACTTACCAGAGTTATTATGCCACAGGTTCAGAGTCACAAGAGTCCTTCTAGACCCCAGCCGAGTACTAATTCATTAGACTACCTAATATTTACAGCCAAACTTTGGAGTCGGGCATAACTCCGGGTTACCACTCAAAATATATATGTGATATACAAGGAAATAACCTCTGGTTTTATTAGAGGCCGGCTATTTTATTTATATCTAAACCTTTCAAGCTCTAGTGAGAATGTTAGACTCACTGGCCTTGCCACTTATAGGTTGTACGGAGCTTGGGTAGTTAAGTATCCAATTGTGTGAAACCAGAGTCAAAGCAATATGGTGACGCTGTCTTGCTTGGGAGATGCTCAAGGCTTTGCAAATTGGAATAGACTGTCAGAACCTGGGCAAGAGACCGAATAGTCAGAGCTCAGAGCTCCAATATTTGCACGAAGCTATTTGGCAAACATCCACGACCCAGCCGTGAACAGCACCAAGAATCAGGGCGGTTCTTATGGCTGTTTGGCCAAACGATTCAGTCTTGACAGATCCTTAGTGTGCGGGAACATCTTAACTGCTTTGGTTTTGAAGTTTATGCATGTTCCAGATCGTAATCCCCTAGTTTGTGGCTGATCTGAGAACTCATATCCGATAAAGGTCGGCGAAGTTCATAGGTCTCCGTCAATTCTGTGTTCTTTATGCAAGGCGGCAGAGCAATGTCGGCACACCGACATTCGGCATTTCTTTTGTTCTCGTCCCTTACGTGCGTCTGAGTCTTCCATACTTACTCTTCTTCTCAAGACGCATTGACTATAAGCTAGTGCGTGGAGTCGCATATGAAACCACATTAGAGTGGTAAGCTACTAAAGCTGACACCGGTCATTGCTGGCAAATACCGAGATCCCTATATAGCCTATGATCTCTGACCTGCCCTGTCTGCCTCAATGGTGCACTGCTGAGACCCATGTGCTTGTGACCGGCTGACACGAATAGATAACAGACTTCCAACATCCGTTGGTAATGAGCCAAGGCATCGATCAATAATAGTGAACGCCCTCATGCTCCAGCTGCTTGGAACTGGCGTTGATCATAATGTCGGCAGATGCATGGAGATTTAAGATCCAAAGCAATTAGAATACCGTGTTCTCTTTTGAACAAATATGTATTGCTGAGCACCCGAGTGTCTTATGCGCTATAACAAGGGGGTTACTAAGAACTCAGCTGTTGGTAATGGGCTGACGGCTCATCTTGGCTTCGGGAATCGTCGATCCGACGTCGATCACTCATGCAGCCCGTTTTTGTTCGAGGACAAGCGACCTGTAGGGATATTACAGAACAAGGAGTCTAGATTTCCATACAGTCAAGAGACGGCGAACCCATAGCGCTTCGGTTCAAACGCGATGCTGAGTGGCCGCGAAAGGTTCTGAGGCCTGCGTAATTAGAACGAAAGTGGCATTCCTTGTCTTTGAACTTACACATGCCTATTCGTTGGTTTTGTATGAAGCTTGGCAATGAATCGGATCCGCCGAACGTGACAAAATACTATACGTCGGCACCAGAGAGTTCAGCTAAACCAGACCTAACTTCTGAAGGGTTACTCGGTTTCTCTCCTTGGTCTCGTCTCATCCTCACTTGTAGTCCTGGCAACGTGATTGGAAAGCGAGCGTGTTTAGGCACAACCTCTCACGCTAAGTTTATGACTCGAACCATGGCACAAAGCTCAAACTCGTAAGCCATTGATTAAGGATAGCAGTTTTTAGTTCCCGTGAGCTTGTTCTTGGGGGGAACTCAAGAGCGTAGCTCCCGCCAATTAACTTGAAGTGTTGGCCTTCAAAAAGCGTCGGTTGGTAGAGTGGTTGCAGCTACTGGGGGCTAAGTTAAGCTAACCATTAATTGATCGGGCGGAAGGTTTGGAGGCTGAAGCTTTGTTGAAACGAAACTCAAATGGGATGCTTGGAGAGTCTATACGGTGAGGTGGGATGAAAATGTTTTGATGGTATGGGTCGAGGTGAAGGGTTTCCAATGTTTGATGCAGGGCCCTGTTGAATGGCTGGCAAAAGAGCACTTGTGCTAATTAGTCCTCTTGCATGCGTATTATGCACGTCATCTGCAGCCATCACTAGTCCGGCCAGAAGGATTGAGAGAATTTGCGAATACAGGCATCTGAGCCTTTGGCACAAGTTACATTATACTTTACGAATACTGAGCGCAAGGAATGCCCAAAGACAACACTGACAGCCTCCGAATGCGAGTTACAGACACCCATACCATGCGCATTCTCACGTCGGTTTACCCACCTGCCACCTCCCTTACTGTCCGAGTCTCAGACCTCGCTTATGCGATACAACAGCTGAACAACAACAAACTGAGGCACGCCCTCACCGGACAACAAGAGCTGAGAACGGATCCGATCTCATCGAAAAGTTGGCCGAAACAGCAAGACTGAACCCTTGCGTAAAGGCTATCTACTCTTTGAGGACATCCCCCCAAGACATGCGGGTGATCTGCCGTCAAGGGATATCAAGATGACAAGATCTACGCTTCACACAAACATTTCACATTCTCATCTGACACAACTTCAGCCATTGGTCGAAAATCCCGAGATTTGTCATGTTGCGGCTGCATCTTCACCTGCATTATGTTCATCGCCGCCTCCTCTAAAGCTCATACAGTAAATAGGAGATTGGATGACTTTTTGGCATCCATCCCCGGAAGTGTCATGGTGGTAAGGAACCCGACGCCGCCTAGACTAGACAGGCCGAACATGCGGCGACCATTGGGAAAAGCTTACAAGCCACATTGAATTGCGGCGGTTGCCGTGGAGCAACTCGTCTGAGATTGGCATTGAAATTGATAATTCGCTCGCAGATACCACAGCTAATTTTCGACTATCCAGCGTTTCGGGGAGTAAACTGCGGAGTGGTTTAATGGTTGAGGTGGGTCAAACTTCGCGTCGTACGTTTTGTACACCGGAGGGTTCCTAGCTCAAGTGTCGTGTCAGAGGTCATCGTGAGGGGAATATCGAGTCAGGATGCCAAGTACTTGCCTGCTTTGGCATGTCGCAACTCGCAGCTTGTCTGAATAAGCGACTCGATTGGAGTTCGCGGAAAGAGTTTATTGTAGTAGGGATCTACATCTCGGCAATCCAACGGTGTCTTTGAATGTGGAATAGCTGAAGGCCGTGGTACATATCAAATGACTTGTGCCAAAGATAAAACGATCGACAAGAGCAGTTTAGATGAACAATTAAGCAGTTGGCGTTGGAAGTCTCTACGTCATGATAGGCGAGCCGATCAAGGCATTCCTAAGTAGCTAAGAACTGGAAGAGTTCGGAGATACGAATGCTACTGTAGGTACATACTGACTCTTGTTCGGTAGATGCAATGTTGGCCTGTTGTTTATGAAGAACACTCTAGTATCGCAGCTTGCTGGTCCTCGAGCCAGAGGTAGAAGAAGAAAAAGAAAAGAAAAAAAAAGAAAAAAAGCAACGGACTCGAGCCACAGAATCAATATGCGAATCAACTAATAAACACCACCCAGCAGGGTGGAGGGGAATATGTAATAAGAAAGGCGCCTCAATAAACTAAACAGAGGAAATACGTAGTGGGCTTCTTGGCGATGGGGCCGTCCCGGCCGAGTGCCCCCCCCCTGTTCAGCCTGTGGCGTCTAAGGTCGCCTGACTGCCGGGAGAATAGGAACAGAAAGGCATGGCTGTAATTTGCAAAGTGCAGATGATGAGCCTGTGAATTCGAATCAGCAGCAATTGTCCCACACCTTCGGCTTTTCAATTGATCATCTACCCCAAGGTACTTCCCTACATGCTGTACGTGTAATTGAATCATCGATGACCTTTTCAAAACTGCCAGGGGTGATTCACTCTCCTCCCTGCATTGTTTACCGCTCTATTTCTGAGTCTCTATTCCCACTTATACGCATTCTTCTCGGGACCCCCTTTTTCTCCAGTCATCAAAATGTATGCATGTAGGAATCTCCCTCCAGCTTGACTCCACCGTGTATCAGAGTACTCGCAAGAAAGACTCGACTTCGAATGGGCCACTGATGATGTGATGATGTGATGATGTGAATGGCAGGCAAGGAGAGAGTCCAGGACCCTGGTCTCTCCCCTCCAACCCCCTGTATTGTCTCTTGTCTTGCCGCCCTTGTCAGCCCGAACCCTGGCATTAGAGAGAGCCACTGTGATGGTGAGCTGATTTGACTGATGTTGGCCGGATATTTGCTTCTTTGCTTGGGTCAGTTTGGCTGTGAGTGTGACGGATGCTGATTATCGATTGTTGATGGGCATTTTGTATTACCTCAACCGCTCCCGATCACGAAGAATGGAGAGTATAAGCCGAGCAGTAAACGGTGTAGGTAACAACCGGCTTAGTATTATATCCGAAGTACGAGAGAAGGGGCAGAATTACTGCACTTATATCACGTCAAGAGAGGCTGAGGCAAACAGTATAATCCATAAGGTTGTTATAACTAAGGTAACTAGGTAGACAAGTTGGCCCGTATATTGTTGATCCATGCTGGCAGGTAGGTCCCTTGACGCATGAGAATTAGTTTATTCACGGCTTTTGATGTCTTATTTCCCAACTAGCAGCACCCATCATCAACTAACCCTGCTTGTTTCTTTGCTTTGCCTGACCTTGGCTTGCCTGCTCGGCCTTGTTAGTATGTTGGATGCCCACTCTGTTCTTGTCTCTAATCTGCTCTGCCTTACGCATTGCGGTTTGGCCTGAACCTTTGATATCTCTTTTCGGAACAGATATCCCTCCAAAGTGGAGGGTCTCCTGTGGCTTTATTAAAGTATTATTAAGGATCATATCCCGGCCTCTTTTTTCTTCTCTCGGTCTCTTTGGATGTCTGTCGGCCTTGTCCTTTTCGTTTGAAGCTTGCCTGTCAAAACCTGCACTCTCCCGACGACCCCATTTTCGATCCCATCTTATCCTCGGCCACCTATCCTGGCCTTGTTCGTGATTGTCTCCGGCTCACCTTTGCGCCCACCAACATCTTGCACTTTTATATTCGAGTACGGATTCATTACTCCAGTAATTAATCGTCATCTTCTTCTAGTGCTCTGCTTGTCGATTTTCCCTTTCATCTCTTTCTTACGTGGGGACTCATCGTGGCGCATTCTCACCTTCATCGCCGTCACTCGTATCTCTCCCATCGAGATTTGACCTTCAACGTTCCAGACGGCAACAATTCTCCCACTTGGACACTGGTATTCAGTCAAATGCGAGCGCAAGATTTGCATACTCCAAGGCTTGACTCAGATCCAAGAGAGTTTTTAGACATTGTCAATTCCGCAGAACCCTACCCAACAAAACGCAACGCAACGCAACCTTGTTAGTTGGCAAACAGACCTCCCTGGCCTTGTGTGATTTGTTCCATCATCATCGAATTGTCAATCTAGACGGAGCCACCACCCAATCCCACCAGACCTCGCCAGCATCACCCCACGTCCACGCCCGCCCTACAAGAAGTTCAACCACACGACAACTTCACTAGGTAATCTTGGTTGCTTTTCCCTCACCTCACTCCTTCTTGGCCATCGAATATTTTCCTTCAGGACCTCGTCCCTTCTCTCAATGATGCACTGAGAAAGCGATACCCTCGGACTCAACTGGAACGGAACCTCACCGCCATATATTTTCATTTCCCTGGCTGAAGAGTCGCCGTTCCCGGACCATGATCGCCGCGGCCCTCCGTCAAAGCCCGGTAATTACTACTGATATGGCCAACTCCACCACAATGACACCTTTGACCACCACAAGCGTTAGCACTGGCGTCAACAACGACGCAGACACTAAGACAGGTGCCACAGCTCCCGAGCTAAGCGATCTCGACTACTTCATCACCGTACTCCAATTGCCGGATGGTCGAACGGAGAACCAGATCGAAGATGACCTCGTTTCAAAGGCGAACGCCCTCGGTATCTCGAGTGCGCCCGTTGCTGATAATCGTATCACCTCGAGCGTCGAGTCAGCCTCAACAGTCTACAATGCTCGAACATTTTCTATGCTCTCTGCCGGATCCACAAGCACCGCTCTGACCACACATTCATCTATCTTTGGTCCATCTACACCTGATCTAGCGCTGTCCAGTGCCCGACAATCCAAGGATCTAAACTTCTCCCAGTATGATCGCTATCTATCAGTGATCGATCCTCACCACATCCACCCAAAAACCACAAGGGACTCACAAACGCCCGATGCCACTGCTCAGAGTATATTCAGCGGCAAGACGAAACGCAGCCTTTTCAGCGTTAGGTCGGGCTTCAGACTACGATGGAAGAAGAAGGCATCCCCGCAGCCACTCCAGGCCATATTGTGCGTCCTAACCCGGATTCCGACTAACATGGTATCACGAAACCAGAGTGTGCTGACTCTCGTCATAGGACCTGCGTGAGCTGCCGTGCGGACTTCAAGAGCTCCAAGTCATTACACAGCATCTCATGTGGCCACACATATTGCGATAACTGCCTAAGATCGCTCATCCATACAGCCATGTCCGACGAATCGAGCATGCCGCCGAGATGCTGTGCTCAGCCATTGCCGGGATTCGTGATGAGGGACCTTCTCAGTCGCGACGCCCAACAGGAGTTTTTGAAGGCCATTATACAATACAGCACACCCTGGCAGGCAAGGATATTCTGTTCTAACCCTTCATGCGGAGGATTTATTCCACCACATCAAAAATTGGACCCCAAGTACCCTTCCACTGTCACTTGCCGCAAATGCAACACGAGAGTTTGCCTCATGTGTAGACATCACGCACATCCGACAGGTAAGGACTGCCCGGAAGATTGGGAACTAGATCAGGTTATCAAGGAAGGGGGTAAACCTGGCTGGAAACGGTGTTACAAATGCCAGAACTTGGTGCCACTTGAAGAAGCAAGTACACACATGACCTGTCGATGCAAAGCCCAGTTCTGCTACACATGTGGAGGTGTGTGGGATGCCAATGCTGGGTGCCCGAACGATTGTGATGGGGAGGAAGAGATGGACCGTAGGAGAACGGAGGAACAGGCTCAACTAGCCGAATATGAAGACGAGAAGGCCGCACAGGAAGCAGCCGCTGCAGCGGCATCCGCCGAGCGCCTCGAAGCCGAAGAACGAACGAGAAACAATGCAGATTTCTCCAACCTCGCTGAGATGCATCGGCAGGAACTAAGACGGTTCCTCGAATTCGCTGAACAGGGTAGGGAGCACATGAGGGCACGGTATGTCGAGCAGAAAAATTCGATGATGAAGCGGCACGCCGAGCTCAAGGAGAGTATGAAAGAAAAACAAGCGAAGAATGTGAGCCAACTGGAGGATCGACAGGTAGCTGCCGAGATGGACCTGAGAAACACTCTGGAAGCGAGTGAACGGAGTGTCAGGATTCGACTGAAGCATATGGAAGCCTACTGTGATGGATTGGGACGCAATAGTGCGAACTCAAGCGCAGGCTCTGACTCCCAACCACATCGAGTGGTTACGGAACGCGATCTTCGAGAGCTTGGGCAACAGTACAATATTCGCGATGGCATGGAAAGGTCACATCAGGCCAAAATTAACGTGATGAGGGATCGTCAGGCTAAACGAATGGAAGAACTCGTTGACCGACAAGAGGCTGAGTACGAAACTTTGCTCGAGCAGAATCGACAGGAGCTCATAGAGTTACATGCTCAGGCGGTCCTGGAGGAAGAAGCACTGGCGCACACATTCACTGCACGAAAATCTAAGCTTGTGCGTCGGTGGGAACTTGCCATTGAAATCTTACGCAAGGAGCTCGAAGACCAAGACGGTGTCAAGTACGCACCAATTCCCACACCGACATGGCCTGAACAAACATCAGAGGTCCTTTTGTCTTCTGAGTAAGATAATTTGCATGTCTATCAACAGCGTCACAGTTACTGCCACACGACTACCTTTTTTTTATCCAACGTATTCTTCGTCCTGTGCCGCTTCACGATCAGAAGCGAATTTGCGCCTTAGTCTCTTATAATTTTTGTTTCAACACACGCACATATCTTTTACAGCATGATACCAGGCGTAAAAGCCATGGGGTACGGACAACTCAGAGCAAGTCTCCGCCGGGTTTGTCTCTTTCTGGGAGTTTCAGGCATTTTCTCAATAGCATCAGCATAGCATCATGGCCGCGTATTTCATTCACATGTTGGTGGGGGCGAGACAAGGTCATTATGAGACGATGCTTTGTTCGCAACCATACTCATACCAGACATGGGTCTTGATAGAGGGGATGTCCGAGAATCATTGAAGAAGGATAAGAGAGTTATCAGACTCCGGGCTTCGTTCGCACACTGTTTGCGAATGGATCTGAGTAGTAGGAAAGTTCTGGGGCTGGTGGCCCGGTTGAATGTGCATGGCTGTATATACCCCGGGTTTGATAGACAAGATCTGAATGGATTGACTGAATGAACAGAATGGTACTTCAAGCCATAGTACCACCCACCTGATAGCATATGTTTCGCAAACGGCATCTGGCTCCGGCAACTTGCACGAAATTCGCCATCGAGAATGCTGTCGCACCAGCAAATGTAAGTCAAAAGCTGTAGCATCGCAGAACATTGATGACTCGTTTAACCAGTAACACCAGACATACATTTGCAGTAAGGTATCAGCATTGGAAGGGCTGACGTTGGCGCCGAACCCTACTAGCCCCTTGTTCCATCCAGCAGCCAACATCCGTGTGTTGCGATAACGAATATTTGGGGTGGGCTGATCTGTATTGTGAAATCTGTTTGGCCTGTTTGTCAGGCCTGGGGTTGCATCGTTAAAGAGTGGCAAACACGACCTGCTTGTGCATTCGTTTGTCGGAGAATACAGCCATCCTCTTCCTTCGTGGACATGTATGTAATGTAGCAAGGTGTTTTTGCAAGGGTGATCATAAAAGACTCAGGCTGTAGGACAAAACCACCAATGCGGGTGATGTTGTTTGTTTGCGGCTGTGGCTGCATATTGTCTGTCTTGTTTTAGACACAGGCCTCTCGGCAATTCAAGGAGACTTTCAATAGTCTTGTGCGCGTATCCTCTGATGGAATAGGATATGCCAGGATCTCATATGAAACACGAGGTCTAGTTTGAGGATTTTCGACACTAGCGGTTATAAATAGGAGAAGCCATGTCTAGACGACAACCTCGAAGTTCCGAAAAGTTGTACGCTCTGTTGGCAGGCTAGGACATCCCTTTTTAAGCATATATGATAGATCAACCCTGCTGGAGCTTTTGTGGTTGAGGTGTGCTGCCGTTAGTGGGTATGAATGTAAGTGAAAGAGCAACGCAACTGTTGTCTCGCCTCTGCGGATATGGCTGCATGAGGCCGTAGAGGGTAATAGCAATGCGGTTCCCGCAGCAGGCTACAATTTGTGCAAGAGATTGGCTGTTTGTTGATAGACGAACTAATGCTGGCGCCCGCAGCCACCCAAGAGGGCATGTTTCAGTCGGTAAAGAGCCCTGGGTGGAACGATAGCCACCCGTCAGCAACGATGCATATCATATCAGGACTCAGAGAACCAGGTGAATATAGTAGGCAACGTTTTGAAAACTGCCGTCAGCCGTTGTGGCTTTTGAAGTTGCCCAACTCGCCGCCAAACACGTTGCGAAAAGAGTGGGCGGGGGTACGTACGTAAGTAGAATACCTCCACTTGCAATCTAAGGTATTACCATAGGCATAGTACCTACCTAGAGCTTGTCCTGTCCTGTCCTGTCCTGTCCTGTCCTGTCTTGGCTGAGTAGCGGTTCCCTGTAAGAAAGGATAGGTAGTGGTTTCCAGGCACCGTTTGTAAGGATCATGGGGTAAGGCGATCCATCCGGGCTCTTGCATTCGAGGCGCTTATGTTTGTGCGTGCTAACTTGGAAGAAGGCAAGGTATCCGTAAACAATGCCAAGTCTGTGTTTTGGGTGAAGTCGAGATCGGGGTTTTCGAGCTAATAAAGGGTCCCGTCCTCTCGTCCCCTGGAGGCGTCTTGTGGAAGACCCCTAACAACACTAAAGAACCACCTCGAGAGACTCAGTTGGTGGCGTTCTGAGGGGACAAGAAATAGCTGGGCTCAGCCACAACCAGCCCAATTTATGGTTCCATCCAATCCGTCTACTCAAAGCAGGCAGTGTTTCCTTTCCATTCCCTCCCCACCGGCCAAGCGATCTCCATCGTCTCCATTTCCAATTCCAATTCCCTTTGCTTTTGTATTTACATCTTGCACCTTCGAGGTATATTCGCCTCTCTAATTCGGCTCAATCAGTCCTCGTCACCTCTCTCCATACGGGCGCGTGATCGCCTGCATCGCCTTTGTGCATCCTCGCTGTTTATCATTTCCGAAAGACCGTGCTGCCTCGACGACAAATCGGCCCAGCCAGTACCTCGCACCGAATCATTGAACCCCCGCTGCGGATTGCGGATTGCGAAGCTCTCCCCATCAGAACAGGCACACAAAGCTTCTTTCGCCAATAGCTCCTCAACGTTACCATCACTGTTGTCGCCTCGAGGCAAATCTATATTGACTTGTTCCTCGCGATTGTCACAGTGCTTATTGCGCTCCAATTCACTGGTCCACCTTCATCTGCGACGGAACAGTTCCTGCCCAATCTCTACTCCACGACCTGACCAGCTCAAGGAATGTGAGCGTCCACTTCAACGAAGTCTGACTCAAACAAACAACTTGGAGAATCCCCGACATTGTTAACTAATTATTCCTGTGGGACACCTTTCCAAATTGGCGTCGGCATCATGAACGAATACCACCCGTCGTCGGCGAGCGAGGCCTTCTCTCCTTCACAGGAACGCGACCGATCCGGCAGCATGTCCTTGGGCAATATCCCCGCGAGTCCTCAGGGGCCCCCATCAGATCACGGTGGTGCTGCAGTCGACGACGCCATGAACAAAGACCAGAAATCTGACATCGACACCACATCGCCTACGCAATCATCAGGTCCATCCGGTGTGAATTCAGAACAGATTAAACAAGTTTCGGACGTTTTATCTTCCGAAGTATGGCATACCCCAGGCAAAAAACAACATGCTTAATGTCTGGATAACAGGCTAACTGCATTCAATAGATCGGCATTGTTACGCTCCTGAATCGCCTCAAACAGAGCATAGCTTCAGCAAAGGTGAGAGGTCAACTGGCTTTTGACCAGCTTCCCAACACTCAGGTAACCCGGTTTGCTAACTTGGGATTGTCTAGGAGTTTGCATTGTTTCTCAAGAAACGATCGAGTCTAGAAGAAGACCATGCCAATGGCATCAGGAAACTGACCCGTACCACCCAGGAGGTCATGCGCCGACCCGATCATCGGCAGGGCACATTTGGTAACGCATACGAGGCTATGGCAAGCACCCACGAACGTATGGCTGAGAACGGCATCGAGTTTGCCAAAGAGCTACACCAGATGCACGATGAGCTTATGGAGCTCGCTGGTGTTGCCGAGCGCAGTCGTAAGTCATGGAAGCAAAACGGCTTGTCCGCTGAGAACAAAGTAGCAGAGATGGAGCAGACTATGCGTAAGAGCAAGGCCAAGTACGACTCTCTTGCTGAGGATTATGAGCGAGTCAAGACCGGCGAGTCGCGCCAGAGCGGCAAAATGTTTGGTCTCAAGGGACACAAATCAGCACAGCAACATGAAGGTGAACTGTTGAAGAAGGTTCAAGCAGCTGATTCTACCTACCACGGGCACGTCCAAGCGTTGCAAGCTGAGAAGGCCCAACTTGTTTCAACGACACGCCCAGAAGCCATTCGGGCGCTTCAAGAGTCGATTAAGGAGATTGATGCAGGAATTTCATTGCAGATGCAGAAGTTTGGTAAGTCTTTCCCCAGTATCCTAGGTCGTACAATCGCAGCTCATTTGTTATTCAGCCTCCTTCAATGAGCGCCTACTATTAAGCAATGGTCTGAGTGTCAGTCCCATCCAGGGTCCTGGGGCCCAAGGCAGCTCTGCTCAACGCAGTCTGCGACAGGCTGCTTCTTCGATTGACAACGACAAAGACTTAAATGACTATGTCACGGCACAGCACAGAAGTGTGCCTCCCAACACTGGTGAAATCAAATACGAGCGCAATCCAGTAAGTTACAACTAACAAGTAATCAGGATTGTGACTAACGATTTTAGGCACTTAACCCTCCAGGCTCCAGCAGCCAGCATAATCCCGGAGGCCCTGTTCAACAACCCGCAGCTGTTGTGCAGTCACCAGTATCACAGACGCAGCCCCAAGGTGGCTTCTCTGGACCACAGCCTCTAGGTCCAGGATCAAGGACTAGCACCCTTGGTCTTGGTCCTATCACTGGCATTACTGGTGGCGATCCTTCATTTCCCCCGACTGACGACCCTCGACCTTTTTCGCAGCCTCATACTAGAAGCTTTAGTCAAGGGAACATGCCAGTGCAACAGGGCACTCCTAGCCAACAATTTTCAGGTCGGGGCCCCAATCAACAACAGGCACCTGGTCAAAGATATGGTAATGGGGGTTCTATCAGTTCATCCGGCCCGCCGCAGCTTGGTGCTCTACCCTTCCAGCCTGGCGGTTCCCCTCCTCAACAGCCAGTTCCTGGCCAAGCTCCTCATGAACGTTCAGGAAGTGGAGTGAACTCGGGACAAGGAGCTCCTGGTGCTACACGGTCACCACCTCCCTACGGAGCTTCTAGTCACCCTCCCCCCGGGCCTGGACCTTCCGGGCCTGCCAAGCCAATGTTCGGCCTGCCACTGAGTCGTCTTTATGAACGTGACGGCTTGGCAGTACCAATGGTTGTTTACCAATGCATCCAGGCGGTGGATATGTACGGCCTTAATGTGGAGGGCATTTACCGCCAGTCTGGGTCCATGGCTCACATACAAAGACTAAAGAATATGTTCGATACAGGTACGTCATGCTCTACTGCTAGAAAGTCCAGAGCTAACCACATAGCAGAGTCTTCCAACCCTGCGCTCGACTTTAGGAATCCCGAGAACTTTTATCATGACGTCAATAGTGTTACTGGCCTGTTGAAGCAGTTTTTCCGTGATCTCCCCGACCCGCTACTCACCCTCGAGTATCATGATAGCTTCATCACGGCTGCTAGTACGTCGCTCTAATCCCTTTCTGTCGTGTGCTTACCTCTCCTTGGCTAATACTGACTGATGTGCACAGAGCAAGAAGACGATACGGTACGTCGCGATTCGATTCACGCGATCATCAACAGTCTTCCTGATCCCAATTACGCTACACTGCGTGCTCTCACTCTTCACCTCTGGAGAGTCATGGACAACAGCCACAACAACCGCATGAACTGCCACAACCTAGCCGTCATTTTTGGCCCGACACTCATGGGCACTGATCCCAGCACCGCCATCGCCGATGCGGGCTGGCAGATTAAGGCCATCGATACCATCCTACAGAACACGCTCCAAATTTTCGACGAGGATTAAACTTGTATGTTAGCGCCTTGAGTTGGTTAAGGGCTTAATATGTAACGCTTGTTGGAGGAGGCGGAGAGGGATGTTCATATCTACCCATGTTGGCAGCTTTTATGTTGCATGGCGTCTCGTATCTAATGCATGTTCATTTCTTCCTGTGCTGGAGATTAGTGTAAAACCACTGGGTGGCTAACGTGAGCGCTTTTTTTTCTTATGCTTCTTTTGTGCTTGTTCAGTTTACCTCTTGCTTGCTCCTTAAGTGTGATGGCCTGTTATATGTGATAAGTTAGACTTGCAGTTATGTAATCAGGCAAGGAATTTCAAATGGTTCGTTGTAGGGTTGATAATATAAATAGCGTTCTTCACGCATGAGACATTGGAACACGAACGACTGATAGAATATGCAATGCAGGTACGGTATGGCCGCAAGACCTTGGCATAATGGTGTCGACGGTCTGTCTCCCCCCTCCCCGTCACTACTGGTTATGGAAACTGGACTTGGACGGCTTCTAAATCACTTTGTACAGATTATCTTCACAATAATAGTTTTAGCATTTTCAGCGTACACAGGAGCGATAACTACTAATAACATCTCATATTCATAGCTCTCAAATCACATCCACGGGAGCAATCACGGCACCAGACTCACACATCACAGGGTATATATCAGTACAATCACCGCTTTCAAGTATGTTAATCCACTAGTCGAGATGGTGTTATGATGCTAATCAAGTGACTTGATTGAAGTTCTATGCTATTCCACTGCAACGAGTAATGTAGACAAATGTAGCGAGCCTTCTGCGCTTTGTTCTCATCAGACACCAACCTTGATGTCTTTCATACATGATAAATGCTCAAGTATCGTGCGTGTTCTGTGCTCGACGTATCATCAGCCGTTTCACCAGTCCTCTTTGTAATCAGCGCCATGCAAAAATACGTAAGAAAACCCCCAAAACAAGAAACAAAAGGAAATGCCTCATCTTCCCATAAAAGACAAAATAAAATATTCGACGAGACCATTGATGCACTATGCCCCTTGTAGCCCAGAATAAACAATACTGAGAATAATATCCGTCTTGCAGTGCGCATTATCGCTTATGCCAACATGCCTGAGTTCCGTAACAGGGGTATAGCCGTGAGAAGAAGGAAAAGAAAACTTAGATACAGTCGGGCGCATGATGATGTTGGTGATGATAATGATGATGTAGGGAAAAGCCTCAACGCTGTTCGCGTCATGCTGTATGAAGGGTGTCAAAATCTTTGACATCAATGATATGGTTTGTGGTGATTGGAAGAGATACAAGCCTGTCTTGAAGGATCTCACTGGAGCTTGATAGCTTCAAAAAGACCTAGGCTTAAGCTCGTATCATTCTCACCAACATTGGGAGTCGGCTCGCTAAGCACCTCCCAGCGACGGAGAATGAAGGGAGTCAGACGCTCCTGGACTACTGGTCCGATGCCGTATTGCGCACCCATGCCACGAGCGGCAGCACTCTGAGGCGTTGCTGCCTTTTCCCGGTGGGAGAGCATAAGGTTGTCTGACAAAGACGGCGGTGGTGAGCTGAATAAATAGTAAAGTCGAGAATCAGATGATGTTCCTTGGCTGGGCATCCCGCCTGGAGTTAACAAGATGGCCCTGGCACAGTTGGCTCGCAATTCCTCGGGTAGGGCATCTACCAGAAGAATAGCAATGTCGAAGACCTGCTGGACAAGGGAGCTAACAGTAGCTGGCGGCAGTGTTTCCAACTCAAGTAGCAGCCCGCAAAGAACAAGGACAATGCGTGCTCGAACATCATGCACGGGTGGGATAGGAGGCCGTGTCGCCGAAGCCGTGGGAAGAGGGGCTGATGGTGGCTCGGACGACAAGCTATGGAGGTTAACAAAGCGAAGCATAGCAGGCAGCCAATGCTGCAATATGGCGGCGTGACAGTTAGGACGCTCCTGGGGCCCTGCTGCGACGATTTCCCACAGGTCTGTCAACTTCTCGACCATGCCCAACGACAACTGTGCCATCTTAGGGGGAGCTTGGCCCGAAATAATAGCCTCCACTACTTCTAGTAAGTTCTCGGCCATGCGGAGAGATTGCCGTGACCCAGTGTCGACAAACTCAGGAGCCTTCGATGAAGGGATCAAGTCGAGAAATCCAGTTTGAGCCTGTGTCTTGAGATGCTGGGTGATGTCGTCACTCAAACAAGGTAATAAACTGGTCCACATGATGTTGCCTGCTTCAATGGCTCGATCCATCGCCCTGGCGAAGATCTCGAAGCGAGAGGAACTCTGGTCTTGTCCTTCAATCACGCCGGCCTGTGGCAATGACAGATCTAAGTTAAGCTTCAGCTGACAGAACGGCAACGTCAACTCGTTGGCAATCTGTAAGATATGATCGAACGAAATTTGAGTCTCGCCCGAGTCTCCAGGAATAAGAAGTTTCGTGGTCACCTTGCGGACGAGACCGACAGCTTCAGCAGGAAGCGATTTGATGCCTAAAGCATTTGAGACGACGGAGGAATCCACCAGAACAAGAGTTCGTAAGGTCTCGAGCAGACATTCTTGGCACTCAGGATTGGCAAAAGGAAACTCGGTGCCATTGGCATGATTTCTTACAGTCGAGTACTCGAGCAAAGCGTTTCGAACAAGATTCAGCAATCCTTTGGACTGCTCGAATTTGGCGCACTTTTGCTCGGTATGAAAACGGTAACTTTCCTCAGCCACAAGCCCTGTTGTCTGGGGAAGCGGCATGATGACGAGTTGTAAGAGTTCTTGTAAGTATGTCGCAGGACCTCTAGGCGATTCTGGGGCGAGATTCTGGATATTCGCGAACGGAGGGCTTGCGGTACTCATTATGATAGGCATCGTCAGACACCCTGTAATGATAAGAAGTGGGAATAGAGTAGAAAGAGAGGAGCGGTTCGGTATCGAACGAATATGACTTGTCCAATCGGTCATGAGTTTATCGAAATGGTGAGCATCGAAGACTCGTATTCTCGCGAGTAAAGTTGCGAACACCCGGCGCGTATCATCCTCCTTTTCCCACCCGCGCTCAAGAGCAGGGATTATCATTCGGAAAAGCTTGTTCATTGTTGGAGGGTCCAATCGTGTTCCACTGGAAAGGGTTTTCTCGACTTCTTCAGCCACATTGTTTTCAGCTAGATGAGAGGGGGTTGCCACGATGTCGGAAACCGGCGAGCAAGCATCAATAGCGTTGTTGCGATCATTTTGGATGAGCTCTTGGCGAAGCTGGCTGGCAATCACCTCATGACCGGCCATGCGTTGGGCAAGACTGGAAAGGGCAGCAAGTAGTGGTCGTGGAACGAGTCGTTGCTCCTCGTTCATCATTCTAAGACGCTCGATCAGGCTATTAAACAGTTCATTTGCGCTATCCAAGGCGCAGAAGATTTGCAGGTTTGAATGGACAGTATCGGCAACGGACGCCAGAACGTCAGAATCGGCGGTCTTCGCGCAAGCTCCAAGAATGTCGGATAACATGGAGTAGTCTTCGGCCGTTTCCATTATGTCTCGAACGGCGGTGAACATAGTCAGAGATAAAGAGTGGCCCTTGATGAACTGCCCAGTCAACTCATCACGCAAATGTGCCCCAATGCTGCTTCTTAGAGCAGAACTGCTACCTCCTATCCGTTGCAATAGCTTCTTGAGTGACATTGGTTTTCGTACTGACAATGGATCATTTGACAGTAGAGGGAGCCCCACAGCATGCTTCACAACCCTGGTTGCATTGTCGATGTCTTGTGCCTCTTCAGCGACCGAATAGTTGCCAGCTCGTCTTAGCAAGTTTCCTCTTTCAGCCCTTCTCGTCTCAGATAAAGCATGAAGCGGGAGTTCGACTAGCAGCCTACTGGAACACGGACCTGATACGGGGTCGATTTCCGCGGCACAATGATAGCCGCCACGAGCGATAGTCCACTGCATGTATTGAGAGACGGAAAAGTGGCCGGTTCGAACGAGTTCTGTGACGAGGTGATAGATGAGGTTCTTCCGTGTCTTGTCATTAACGGCGATGTTGTCGAGTGTCTCGAGAATGGGCGTGGTAGGGTTCACGCGAAATTGGCTCCATTGTCGAATTAAACGAGCTGCGGCATATACTTTGGCTAAACCTGGACGATGGAACGAAGTTGCCCACTCAACTACTGTCTTCATTATCAAAGACTTGTTCTCACTCGTTGCCCAGCATGCTGCGGCTAAATGATTATCGCTAGACTCCTTCAAGGCAGCGTCAAGCAACTTGACTAGCTGACCCCGCCCGGCAGGAGGGGAAGCAGTACTAGACACTACCAGACGTGAGTTTCGTGAGTTGATGGCATGTAGTGCCTTTCGAGCCTCTTCGTCATCAGAACGCAGACAAGCATGTAAAGTATCCTTGTACGTCGACCAGGCTCCGGGGTTGATGAAGCTCTCTGGGTTGGAACGAACTAATGAGCGGAGCAAAGCGGACAATCTATTGGATAGTTGCACAAGAAGATCCTGATCAGGGTCGTTGGATATCTGGTCTTGTTTAGTCAAACCGTTTGAAATAAGAGTTGCATGTGAACCTACCACATGCAAGTGGCTGAGTAGAGCAAAAACAAGCCTCCGGCCATACTTGCGTGACCTGAGAAGGTCTTTCCAGTAAATCTGAGCAATGAGCAGCCACATGGGAATACGTGACTGAAGACTATTCTCCATTCCCGACACAACCCAGTCAAGGTAGTGATCTCGATCTAGCAATTGCTCTGAGTAAAGGTTCGTTGCTAAGCGGATGCTGCATGGCAGTTAGCTGCTGTGCTTCTGGGCCAATAAGCATGTCAACTTACGCATATGTGACTCGATTCTTCCAGTCATTCTCGCCAAACCCAGCAACAACGGCATCGACAAATTGCTCAACAAAAACGGTCCAGTCGCGAGCCCATTTCAGTTCGCCACCCATAACAAAGGCACCGTTGACACCCTTCCTCTTCAACCCCCTGATCTCGTTGGCACCGACACACTTTGCTAACCAAACAGCTCGCTCGGCGGGAACATTCTTGTTCAAGCATTGATCGAGTAACGTTCTTCCTCGAATGCCGTGGGGAATTGTTCGGCTGAGGCGTCTAAGGGATATTGCGGGGTTCGCAAGGTCCTTGAGCCAGACCTCTCTCTTCGTATCCGTGAGCGTGACTCGAGGTGGTGGTTTGAAAGTTGAGGGCGCATTGATCTGTCCTCGGTGTCTGCGCTGAGTCAGGACTCCCATAAAAATTGTAGACAGTGCATTCAGGCCAGTCTTTTGCTTCAGAGCCGGGAAGATGGCAAGCTTAGCAGACGAAGTTTCGGGAACATTCAAGTTCACCTTATCCCATGTTCCTTTGGTAATCGCTTCGCTGCTCCATTCGTCTTCATGATGTGCTCCATTCCAGGGGAAGAAATCGGCGTATCCAGAGTTAAGACCTTTGCTGAAAGGGTCGGCGAGATTTCGTACTGCGGTTTCGGGTCGGTTGGCTGAGAAGTATCGTGGCGCGACGGAGGGAATCTCGACGGTGTATGGTTTTGGTCGAGCATCTTTCTTGGCTGGCGCAGGCGCAGTCGCTGTAATTTGAGGAGCGAATCTCGGCTGAGCAGTTACTGGTCGACGTGTCGGCATCGGCATCAAATTTGAGCTAGCGCTGCCGGCAGGGCTGTCAACCATAGCTTGAAAGGGATCGGAATTGGGTATTCGCGAGGGTGTAAGAGACTGCGGCGATTCGGATGTAGGTAAAGAACTAGAAGAAGCATTGTGTGACAACTCGAGCCGAAGACGTGAGCCACCTCTTCTAGGTGTTGTGTGATAACGATTAGGGGTAGCATCGCCGGCGTCGGCGGTTAAATCGATGAATGAAGCATCTTTTCGAACAGGCGAGGCGGTCGCCATAAACTGCTGCTGATGTGAAAATGATCGCTGCGGAGGGGGGCGCTGAACAGGTAACGACGATGAGCTCACGGAACGCTGGGGCGGCCGCGGATGGGCGCCCATTGTGGTCCGCGAGGTCATTTCTGGGTCGTGGGCGGAGGCGCCATTCCGAAAAATATAAATAAAGGGATGTGTCGACTTATTTTATATTTGATGATGATGGATAACCGCAGCAAACGCGATTCCTGGTGAGGGTACTGCGATGTCCTACAGTGTTCGGTGGCGCTTCGACACTGGAAGGCGAAATCGTGTCCAAGGTCTGCGTTCCTATAGTCGCGTTGTCGTTGATACGTTGGCAGCGTCAGGTTTGATGAGCCAGCCGCGCAACCCGAAGCATAAATGGACAAATAATCAATGTGATTCGGGAATCCGAACTCGATTGTTGCCCATGCGTTCTATCATCCCCCAACTATCACAGCCGCCGTTCCTGTTGTAGTTCCGGATCGATAGAATGGAGCCACGCACGCGAATGGCTTCGATTTGGTGGTGTTGGGTTGTTCAAGTCAAAGAGGAGGAAGATACGGATGCACAAACTGGAAAGAATAGTGTCTAGATAGCGAAAGTATGTACACGAGCGGCACGGAACCCCGACCGAGAGCGGCAACTGTCGATGGATTATGAGATGTACAGATGTGGATGGGGTCAGACGGGGCGAGGTAATGTTAGGTAGGTAGGTAGAGTTAGAGCGTTTCTGAGGTGAGGCAAGACAAGGTTGGCAAGGTACTAACGTAAAAATGCCCTCAAGAGGAAATATGGAGACGAGACGGGAGTGGAGATGGAGGTAGAAACTACTAACAGAGAGATGCCTAGTGTGCTGCGACAACAGGGCTTTTGCGTCACAGGACCACTTGGACGCTATATCCGCAAAGTACCAATTACATAACTTGGATAAGAGTTACATGGATC